>QGOA01004846.1:0-27219 GCA_003313075.1 Termitomyces sp. MG16
AAACAATCCTGCCAGCAGTTCAGCCCACGCGCGGGCCAGCGTACCTTTAGGAGTCGAATAGCTGATGACTTTTCTTTGGCCAACGGGCTGATCGTCGCGTGGGCAGGTCTGTTAGTTAGTTTTATTCATTAGTCTACAATACATTCACTTCGCGCGTATGCGCCAACGGTGGCGTCAGTCAGCGAATTCGCAAGCATATGGTCCTCCCACCCGAGCGGCCATATCCGTCGCGTCCCAGTCATCAGCTTCAGCTGACTCAGCTCTACCCGCCCGTCACATGATCACACGAGAGGTCTTCTCTCTCACACGCTCATGTTTCAGATGCGTTATACAGGTGTCGGAGGTACGTATCTTAGGCAAGGTAACAAATCTAGTCTGAGATCGTCCAAGCAACGGAACGTTCTTGGGGTGTTGAATATAAAGGCTTAGCATCCAAGGCCTTGGAAGAAATTATTCTATTCTATGCATCCAAAAAACCCCAGACCTTTTATGCACAAGCCATCCCTATTTTCCAGTCGTCGGGAACCGGGAAATCTCGCATGATTGACGAACTGGCCAAAAAATTGGTTGTGATTCCTCTCAATCTCCGACCTTTCCAACATACAGGCAAAGCAGTCGTATCTTTTCTTCTTGATCTATGTTGTTCACCATGGTTCTCGGTTTTTAGGGTTTCCCCCATCTGACGGTCAAGTTCTATCTTACTTTTACTCATCTGAATCACGCACGTCTGACGCGGTGACGTTGAGATGTCTTTCGTTCTTGTCAGCAGTCTTCACATGCACCAAAGAAGTTCTCGAAAACATCGACGATGAAATACGTAAAATTCCTGAGCACGATTCCTCACACCTGAACAGTTCGCCAGCAGAAAAGTTTAGATTCCTTATGTCCGCTGGTTTATCCTATAAATCGCAAGGCAGTTACCGCGTCGAGTTCTATAACAGAATTTTGGACATGGCTGAAAATCAAGAAAATCAGATCAAGTCGTCTCCTCAAGTACTCCGCTTGTCACATTTATCGCTATCTGCTCACTGAATGATACAGGAACATTTCCTTGAGGTCAAAGCTAAAGCGTTGACCTCCTGCGCTAAAGATAAGGGATACGAAGCTGTTGTCTTTGCAGTTGACGAAGTTCATGGGCTGTTTGA
Organism: Termitomyces sp. MG16; assembly: GCA_003313075.1. Taxonomy (NCBI): domain Eukaryota; kingdom Fungi; phylum Basidiomycota; class Agaricomycetes; order Agaricales; family Lyophyllaceae; genus Termitomyces; species Termitomyces sp. MG16. Next base: position 1,146 of record QGOA01004846.1, read on the forward strand.
ACCGATAGGACATTCAATTGTGGAAGGAGAAAGTTTCTTCCATTGCCTTCAAAGGGCGTTACATTACATCACTCACGTGAAAGCTCTAGTTTCGGTGTTTATTTCTACGTACGGCGTGCATAATTATGCCCTGCCTCGTTCTCTAGGCGTCAACTACCAGAACTCCCAATTCATCCCTCCTTTTACAGACATCGGTTTCGACCAACTAGCAGTCGGAAAAGTGGGGAAGGACGTACATTTTCTTCGAGATATGGTTTCTGTTGAATGGATGTGCCAGTTTGGCCGGCCACTGCATGTCAAGAGCCATTGCCTCTTTTGACAATTTTTGACATGATGCACAGGTTTGGAACACGCTATAATGAAGGAGATTGGGAGGAACAACAGGACATCGTGGGTTTTGCCGCCACGAAGCTTCTGGGTGGCCGCAACATTGACCGACATGAACTAATCGGCCTAGATTACATCGGTAGGTTGCTCCCCGTCATTTTTATGTTCTCGAGGATATTTATTACCCTTTTGAAGCAATCTTGTCCGTCCGGATTCCCTTATGCTTTGACCGCACGACGTTAATGTCACGAAAGCTGGAAGTCGACCAGGTAGAGCATCACATGCGCTTTTGCCTTGCAATAGAAAAAGACAACGAAACGGTCATCACCATCGCAGCCTCGGAACCCATTTTGGCGGAGGGTTCCCGTTACATCGTCCGACAGCTCAAACTTGATCAAGCCTATCTTCTTAGAGATGTGCTGAAAGATTCCATTATTGACAATGGCGATCGCGGTCGGATGGTAGCCCTACTGCCTGCTGTTCATACTGGCACGTGATGCAATCGCCGGGGACGGCCGAAACATGAAGTTAACCAGCTTTCTGAACGCTTTGCTGCGGTCGGACGGTCCAAGCACTAAAGTCGCTGAAGACGAAGAAGAACGCTATGTTACTGCAGCTCACCTTTCGAATATTCTTGAAGGGCGCCCGATGTTTCTACATGAATCCGACAATGACGTCTCGCTTGAACGTTGCTTTGAGCATTCAGAAGTGCATTTCAACCACTTCATCAGGATCGAGCACGCCTCTGCCATGAACCGCGGCACTCTCTACGGACTAATCGCACGTGGTGCTGCAATACTATGCCGTAAAAACCAACCTGGAGTGGATGTGGTCATCCCGTTCGTCTTCGATGCTCGAAAACCTGTTGGCCCAGACAACGTGTCTGTTATTCTTTGCCAAGTTCGAAACGCCTCTGAGTACACCACAAAAGTCGTAGGACGCCTGTTTGAACCGCATATGGACCCGTTTATGCTAGGGATTTTCAACCCTCCGGACAAACAGCCTCCCATTCCTTTCATAAGGATGGTTATGGCTCTGGGTTCTCCCGAATCAGGTGTCTCTATATTGAGTCCACCGCGGCGCAACCCTTCTCGAGACGTCAAGCCGGCCGACGAATACACTGCGTACGATATCTGGTGTGCTGGAGCATGTTCTTCGACTTTCACAGTAATCGAACCAAATCAAAACTACACTTACAAAGACTTGCTCTTTGCAGACGAACCCGGAGAACTTTCTTCTAAACATGAAATTGTGAAATTACTCGAGAAGATCGGGAAATCGCAGAATCCGGGAGTTAGGGGAGATGACCAAGAACATTTGCGTTATTTGGACGTGAGTCTTGAACTTCATGGTCCTTGTGGTCGGGGCTGAATTGAGTTTCTCAAGGAATTTTGTGACTGACATGTTAGACCTGTATTTCGTACTTGTCTAACACAATATGCATGTATGAATTGTATCACCGCTGTTTGTAACCATACTCAATCGTTTCAATTCTTGTTTCATCTACGAAAGTGAAGTTGAGATCCTCAGTCGATTTCTCATCTCTCACCTCAGTGCTTTGAGCCCATCTCAGACTACGTGTTCATTAGAAGGCTTATGTTTGATGCACCAGTAGATGTACGCTGTTACGCATGCAAAGATGGCAGATCCGATCCCACTCAGCATCTTCTCCTCGAAACACATGACAGAGCACAAGACACTGAACAGTTCGTAAATGACAAGGATTCGGCAAGGCTCTGCCGAAGTCGGAGTCCCAATTCAAGGAGACTTTCCGCCGGATTCGTCGCACAAGTCCCTCAAAGTCTACGTCTCTTCCTGTAAGTAAGTACCAATTCGCAGCCATGAATAGGCAGCTCCACTCTCTGTCTTTTGAAGTTACTTTGTTCATCCTCCCAATCAGTGACACCGAAGCTGCATTTGGAGTCATGTATGGATCTGCTGTCGGTCCGACCCATACCAATTGGACGTAAACTGATATCGTGTCAACTTAATGATTCGGACATTCACCCCGATTACCATTTTGAAAATCGCACCGCCCGTACAAATGTACAAATGGTGCATTGTGGAGACATCAGATATGGCAGGCGCTCTTCTCCGAGTGGTCCAGACCATACTTGAGAAAAGTCACGAATGGTAAGTAACCTCAAATGGTTGCGATTTGTCATGTCTCCTTCAGATGATGAACTCTGGGAGGAGAAATCACACGCATAGGTATGCATATCAAAATTTCAAAGATCATTATTATTCTTTTTTAGAGAGGTAATTACATGTATTTCATGGATCGAAAATGTATCAAGTCAACGGTGTGGTTGTAGCTTGCAGCAACATTGTGAACGAGCCGCGTCTTGAGATAGAACTCAAACACCGTGCTCCACCTCCTCCAGTGAACTCTGCGTCTATTGGTTCGGCAAAATTTATCGAGATACTGATGTAACCCTTGGGAGTTTAAACTGTTCATACTGTGTTTTGACCTTCTCATCTGAACTATGAGATATGACTAGTGTCCGTTCTTCTGTGGATATCTTTACGGCTTACAGAAATTCGAACGTTTCATCGCCAAGGGTTTTTTTGACAGATGCTCGAGTGTCCATAAATAAATAAGATGGGCGGGCCTTTCCACCACTTTACTGATAATTGTCAGAACTCGGTGTGTCATCTGTTCATCCCATTGTTCCATTTTGTCATCATTTCTGTTTACCAAGCTGGGAAGAACGCTACACCGTCCGATGGTCACTATCGAATCTCAATATGTTTACTAGCAACGCAGTGATCTCAGGAGCACCGTGAGAGCTGTTATTCGTAATCTCCCTTGATCCAGCAGGGTGATTCAACTCTTGTTGTCAGGTACTTACCCCAGGTATGTCCGTAGACGGTCTTTCCCCTCCACTATACATCAACCTGGCGTCCACAGAAAATTGCGGTAGGAACCCGGAATGCCTGTGAATGGGTTGGCACATAAGTGAAGGAAAAGAGCCTGCAACGAGATATTGTGCTGGAAATGGAGTTGAATCAAGCCTTGGTCTATACATAGTATTAGGAAACGATGCTAACTCCTGCCAGGTATGACATCCTCCTCCCTCCTGGACACGATGTATGGATGTTTAGCCTCAAGTACTTGGAAAGTCGGTCGTCGATTCTAAAAATTGGTGCACTGCCACAGTATACCTGACTGCTCCGACTCCGAGCCTCCTGCCTTTACCACCGCGAAGGCAGGGGTGCAAGTGAAAGATAAACACTAAAGACATACTAATTTGGAACCAAGCGATTGGGCATGGCAATCGACGAGCGCATTTGCGAGTACGCTTCAGTGATGGTATAAGTATTGTGTCCATGAGGTATAAAACCTCTATAGCTAAGGCCGACAACCAAAATAAACCATTCAAGTGAAACTTCTTTTTTACTAGGGATTTCCCCATGATTATTCACAAGGTTCAGATCCATGTCTCGAAAGCCATTTTCGTCCGCCGAATTCAGGTGAACGACTAGAAGTAGCTGATTCCGTACCGAGTGGTGCGTAGCAAATTAGGAGTGCTCGATATGACCATTCATTGAGTGAGAATGCTAAGTCATGCCAGGGGTATGATAGACTCGACTAACCCATGTGAATGGTAGTTTTGGGAATGATATTTTGTAGTTATGTAATGAAGGAGGATGAACGAGATGACACCGAGCCCAAGGTATAAGAAGGTCCATATGATGTATAACAATATGCATTAATGGGGTAGGGGTAACCTGGGTCGTTGCCATACACAAGCAATTTATGAAATTTCGACCCGCCGGGGGTTCGATTCCCTCTTAATGCATAGATTCCAGATAGATAAATTTTGTGCCAGGTCGGACAATGTATGACCAGACAGAATTTTCCCAAGAGAAATATGTATTTGTACCTGGATTTTGACCTGATTTTGACTAGATTTCTCCACTTTTTGAGATGGAATTTTTCCCACGATGATTCTGGCATTTGTATAGCAGTTATTTTGGCTGTTTGTTTTCAGCTGTTGACTTCAGCTTGTTCTTTCGGCTTGTTCTTTCGGCTTGCAATTTCGGCTCATGATTTCGGCTCAGGCCTTTTTTGGAAGCTGAGGGCACAAAGTGTTCTAGAGGTTATCCAGGTCCCGTGGCCAGGGACCTTGTCCACCCCTGGTAAATGGAAAGAGCCGGAACCCAGCTCTGAATCACTGCACCGTGGACCCATGCCGGAGTAAGTCTCGGCCAGGACAGAAGAAAAAATGGACGATAAAGCAGAGGACTCGTGACAATGGAATTGGGCCGCATCTGATTTAACCCACACACATCAACCGATCACTTTGTCAATACTAGCAGAAGCTCACACACCACGGGAGGTCACGACATCCCATGTCTGCACATCATTGGTCCCGAATTTACCCTATCTTGAACCCATACTAACCCTAACCTTACCTTTGATTTACTGCGACATGAACCTGCTACTTTACATGCTAAACACAAATCTATACGAGGAAAGTTCTACTTCACAAAAATACATACATCGATATCAACAATGCTGCTCCCTGTACATGGTACTGTACATCTGGCCTATCGGCCCGCCTCTTAGCTCTGTATTGTAGCTTGCCGGCGTTAAATAGAAACCATCACCATCATCATCATCAATGTACCACTCAGCACGTCCATAAGAGAGTAACGTCTATCGGCGCTTCCAGTATTCATTCTAGTGGAGACTTCATGGATGATGTCCACGATGGATATACAAAATTGTAGCATGTGCAATGTGCTCCTGTAAACACAAGCGCAATCTGGCCAAATCGATTGATGGACATTAGAGAATTGATGCTGAGATCCACTAAATCCATGTAAGTATATATCAATACCTTGAGCAGCGAGATCACAGGTTTCTGATACAAAATTGATTAAAGTACTGGGGATGTTCAAGAGAAGCATGACAAATAACATTTGTTCTGGATGACGAGGAGACTGCTGATGGACAGATGGTCGATATTGCATTGTGAGGCTAAAGATAGCCCTCCCTTAAACCTGTCAAGTTGTACATGATGAAATTGCATGCCCTTGATATGAACAACAATCCTCATGGTTTTCCAGAGAGAATAGCATATGTCAGCAAGCACCATTCCGTCTTCTGGTACTCAACAGTTGCTACAATATATGGTGTATGATGTGTCATTAATTCATTGTCAATCAGGTAAGGAAGAATCCTATGCCATGGCCAGCTTACTCAGCGACCCCAATGCAGTAAAAGCCCTGTTCACATACATCTATGCGACGAAACAGTTCAAGAGATCCTACGGAGACCTTACCCATAATGACCAGAGAGTCATCGACATCCTTTGTACATCAACTAAGAGACAAATTCAAAGTCCGAAATCAAAGCTCGAAAGCAAACAACAAGAACATGAGAACTTAATATCAAATCAAAAATTCAGGATAAAATTCAACAATTGAAGTTATTCAATAAAAGCGCAGTTCTGATTGAAATTCAGCTCTGGAAAAACTTAATCAATTACTATAATTTTGTCCAGTGAGGTCCTTCATTTTTGGTGCACCTGACCGGACAAAATTTTCCAAAGAGAACTATGTATTTGCATCTGGATTTTGACCTAAATTTGACTATATTTCTCCTCTTTTTAAAATGGAATTTTTCTCACAATGATTCTGGCATTTTGTATAGCAGTATTTATTTTGGCTGCTTGTTTTCAGCTGTTGACTTTAGCTTGTGATTTCAGCTTGTAATTTTGGCTCATGATTTTGGCTCATGATTTTGGCTCAGGCCTTTTTTGGACTGATAGTTCTTTGATTAGATAATGTTCATATCTCGTCACCTCAATATATACTTTTTTTTAGTTTGCATGCATGGCCATATCTTCAGACAATATTTGAATTGCTTTTCAGGAACTCGGGCAAGCTGTAGACACAGTGCTAAGGACTTAAGTAGGTGATGCAGCTCGACTCAGAGAACAGAAAAGGCTCTGTCTTCATTTTTATGAGAAACTTCGCCAGGTGAGTGGCTTATTATTTTCTTTGAATACAGTAATGCTCATTTCTGATAGCATGCTCATTTGCTATTGCATCAGGACTATCAGATTGTACGAGAAAGTCTAGACCACATGATAATTGCTCTCGATGAAGCTACCACTTTGTCAATGGATAATCCTGATGCTCCAGCTCCTTCATTGGGCAGTAACATATCAAGTGGAAGAGCTGGGTGCCCACACATAGATATAACACCAGATAATCTTGCTCATTTATCATTAGGACATGCTACTCATGAGCAAATTGCAGCTCTCTATGGATGCAGTGCTCGGACTATTTGTCGCAGATTAATTGAATATGGACTTTCACCTCCTGATCCACCTGTTTATACCCAACATCAACAGCCTAATGGATCAATACAGCACAAGTATGCTCCTGGTGTTTCTGCAGATTTGTCTCAGCTTTTGGATGAAGAACTTGACACTATTATGTTAAATATATACAAACAATTTCCTTCCTTTGGTCAACGAATGATTGATGGCTATTTAATTCATATTGGTGAGCGTGTTCCATGCCAGCGAGTCATTGATTCATATAGTTGAGTTATTGGTTCTACAACATCAACATTTGCCTTTTGTCGCATACAACGCCATGTATATTCTATACCTGGTCCTAACTCACTTTGGCATCATGATGGTCAGCATGGTAAGCTTGTTAATCACAAAACTAGTCTTTGATTGACATAATTTGTAGGCCTTATTCGATGAAAAATTGTCATTCATGCTTTTATTGATGGATTTTCACGGCTTTTGCTTGGTATTTGTGCACATAACAACAATCGAGCAGAAACTGTTCTTCAGTTGTTTGAGGACATTGCAGTAGTATTTGGATATCCAAGCCACGTTCATGGTGATCATGGTACAGAGAATCTTTTAGTGGCAGCCAGAATGGAGGAAGTCCGGGGATCAGGTCGAGGTTCTTATATTTGGGGCAGGTATGTTGTACCTACACTTTATTTATTAAGCTTAACTTGGCTTAGGAGTGTGCACAACATTCGAATTGAACGCTTGTGGGTTGACGTTACCCATGAAGTTGGCCAAAAATGGAAAGATTTCTTTTGCCATCTTGAAATTCATAACAATCTTGATGTTGACAATGATATACACATATAGCTTCTCCACTATCTTTTCCTTGATGCTATCAATGCAGATCTCGAAGTATGGGCAGAAGTTTGAAATCATCATGTTTTTGCTCGTCGCAATGAGCTTCATTGCTCTCCAAGAGACATGTTTGCATATGGCATGCAGGAAAATGGTTTGCGAGGATTATACATTGACGAAGACATGGATGGAGATTTAGAAGAATTTGGTATTGATTAGACTGATGTTGACAATCCTCAGCTGAGAAATCACCACAATGCACACAATGCAAATGATGACAGCTCCTCTAATTTGCATTATCAACCTGACCACTTGTCTCACATTGAGGTACTTGATCCTCGATGTCCATTTTCACCTAATCAACTCCAACTCTTGGAAAGACGCATTGCTGAGCTCCCTATGATCCATCTTCAAGATATGCCCTCACGTCGCCTTCTCTGAATTGAGTCACTTTCAATAGTCACTTATATTCAATAGGACATATTTATTAGGCATATGTTATGTTCTATCATTAGCATTCCAAGTACTGATAGTGCTTGCAAGGTTTGGAATCAGGAATGATGGGCATTTGAGGGTGATTGGGAGGCTGTCAGACAAGACAAGGAACTGTGAGCTGAGGGATGCAGCAATGTAAGAGGACGTTAAGGTTATGGATTGGGCAATTCTGCTTGATAGGTTGCATGGACTTTAGATGGATTGATAGTTTATTAATATGATCAAGTCAATTAATACTTTTCTAATAATGCTGCCAACAATATTCCTGCAGCGTGCATGCTACAACCACCACTACATCTGCTTATGAGATCAGTCTACCATTATCAAGTCTCCAAAGTGTCACTACCCTAGCCCATCTCAAGTCGTTGTCTTTGTCATTGTCCATTGCATACAACGACTCCCTCAAAGCCGCCCTTGACCACCTTGCTATTGCCCCAGAACCGCCATCACAATCAAAAGCACAAGTCCTCGTCATGCACAGCATACACTCCATCTACATACTCAGATTGCATGAGTATCTGGATATTCGAGAACTCTGGAAAATGAATGTACCTTACAGCAACATCTTATGAAGGCTCAGGAGATTTCAATATTTGGTCATAACTGCATTTTCTGGTGAGTCTGCTTAGTCCATATCGTCCTACGAAATGTAAGGCCAGATTTTCTACAAGTGACAACAGTATGCTTTGATAATAGAGAAAATGTGGACGTACGTCACAGCGGATAGGATCCACAATGTTAACCAAATCAGAACTGTTCGAATTGACAAGGAAGAAATTGCTCTAATGGAGCATCAATAAAGACAATAAGTGCATGTCAATAGCCGCAATACGCACTCTATAAAGATAGAATGCTAAAGAATAGGAAATTGAGTATGGTTCCAAGAAAAATGATCATCCACTTATGATGAGCTTCATCATCATCACTATGCAGAAACGGATATAAGCAATGAGATAGTAAAGAGCGCTCATAATAGTTAGCCTTGCTTGGGAGAGAAATCAATGTGAATAACGGAGTTCTTTGAAACAATGAAAGTGTTCTCAGTGACATTGAAGTCAGCTGCATTGTTGGCACCATCTAAGACCTTGGCTAGCATCAGAACCTCAGGAGGTAAGTACAAAACATTGTTGACGTTTCACTATGCCTTGCCAGCTGTCTGAAATGATGTCACTTTTTTAGTACCTGTCTTTGATCTCCAGGTATGATGCATACCACAACGAGGTTGAGGGTGATGTTAATGTTAGGTGTGGGAGCCTGCCAATACAATTAACAAATAAAACCTGCTCTATTCTGATGAAACAACAAAGACACGAACAGCTTCAGCAACAAGGTACTGGATGAGAGAGCTTAGCACATGTCATTTGACTTTGCAATGAACACTTATATGAAGATTGGCTTCAAGGAGAGGGTTGGGGTAGGCTGGGGGCGAGAGCGCAAAGAATGATATTGGATAACGACAGAGGGCGCATTCTTTTGTCATAAAGTTCATTGTGTTGATGCATTCAGTATAAAAGCCATGACCTTTACGCCACCCAAGTTAGACTGTGCAAGGGTCATGAGAAGCTTTATGCAATCGTGATGCTCACCACAACCCATCAAAAACCGAAACACATGAGTCAAAGGAGGATAGAACGTGGAGCTCTGTGAGAGCAAGGTAGATATTAGTAGTGTCGGAGTGAAGGCAGGACATGGAAGGGGTAAAGAGATAGGAATACTTACCAGCATTGCTGAGGACCTTGTGCGCATCGTTGACAGCAACCATCTTAGCTTCCAAACCATCCTTATCTGAATAGGCCTTCTTTGCTGCCATCTGGCTAGATGAAGACAATTTAAAATTAGTCGCTGCAGTCGTTCCTATGTATGGAGTCAGTCGCTTTGTAAAGCTCCAAAATGAAAATATCAAGTTCACCTGCAGATGTGCTTGGTTGGCCGAATGCTACATATAAATCTTGAATACAAATAATACAAAATCAAAGCAAAAGAATGGACACCCAGTTCCAGAAGGTTTTGCTGTATTTGTGGCATTCACGTCTGCAAGTTTGGATGATCCACCAAATAAAGGATTAGTTGTCATTGCAGGAGTGGTAGACGCAGGTGTAGCCGTGCTTGAAGCCTCAAAAACACCTGTAGACGTTGAACCTGTAGTTGTTGCGTTTGACATTTTGAATGCACCAGTGCCAGAGAAAGTCGTTGAAGCAAGTGCTGGGGACTTGCTGCCAAAAATGTTCGCCAAGGCAGCTGGAGTTGCAGTGTTACTAGTTGATCCAAGTAAACTTGTTAATGGCGGTGCAAATGCCCCCGCGGTTCCTGTAGGCGCTACTCCACCCTGACTTCCTGCTGTTCCTCCAGTTGCGGGTGTTGCAGCAGGAGCTCCAAACAAATCTCCACCAGTTGCAGGTTTACCTGCAAGTTTTTGACTGTTGGACTATTGTTGAATCATGGCAGTGAGACCGATTTCCTCCAAAGAGACCAATGCTGGATGACGAACCAGATGTGTTGTTTGTGCTGAAAGCACTCATGGCAGTCAGAAAATTAAGTGAACCTGGCTTAGAAACAATTGCATTGCTGTGTGCATGTATATTTGTATATTGTTTTGTTGCAGCCTATGCAATAGAATTCAGTTGACAACCAATAAGAATTGGACTGATGTGACATTCAGCAGCAATCCTTCTTGATGGGTGCTTTCACTCCTCACATGACCTGATAAAATGAGTTCTGGTGAAAGGGAAAACTGGGTATGACATTCTGGTCCTTTAGTATAAATACTGAATATAACTACTGGTGCAGCCTCTGGATTCCAACTCGCAACTCAGCACACTACTGTATGGAATATGTACTTTTACACCAGAGTATCGGCTAACATAACCACAGCTCAGAGGCTAAACAAGCAAAGCAATCTCTACTGCCCAAGTGGACAATACATGTGCATCCACAAGTATGTCAGACACCCTAGGTTTTTGCATCGCTGTTTTACATTGGATTTAAGAGATGGATCTACTTCTACAGTCATTACTTGAAAGTCATTACCGATCAGGACATTCGTGACCCAGAGATTTATGAAGTTGTCAATCAGAATACCGCAAACTATCATTTGCCAGACTTGGATATTCAGATGGAAATCCAGTTAGTGGTTCAAACCACTGGAGTAGGTGGAGCCAATCTCCTCCTTGTCATCAACCATAAAGAATGTGTCGCTTCTTACGACCTCCAGGAGGTGAGAGATGAGAATATAGCCTTTTTTGACCCCAATACACATAAGCATCTCCTTGGATGCGTTTTTAATGTCTTACATTGCTTAATTCCAGTCAATCAACATCGACGTCTTTATTGGAACTACCTCTGGAATCATCCTTCACATGTGCCAACACCAACGAGGGCAATTCCTGACGCATCCAATGTGCTGACTTGGTTTTTTGTAGGACGAGGTATCTGGATTGTTATTTCAAGTCATGCTAATTCCTGTCTTTCAGACTGACAACCTTATATCCGGCTCTAAGAGCATTGCGCCTTTCTCAAAATCCAAGTGCGAAGACTTAATCCGAGTACTCCATCAAATGTCAGGTCAGCATCTTTGGACTTCAGTTCTTTCATCCATAGCTGAAAATCACAGAACCATGTAACGATAGCTCTATTGCCAAGACCGTATTTCTGGCCTGGCTCCTTCATGAAATATGTAGTTTTCGAGACTCAGAACATTATGGAAAACATACTCAGAAGACCTCAGTGGCAATCCGTCAGGAAAGAGCACTGCTGCTTCATGACAAACTCCGTTGACTGTCCAAAATGGTATTGCCATTGGTCAATCTTGTCATCACTTTACTCTTTTTCGGCATTCCTCATACATATTATTAGCATGTAAAGGTACATCAACATGGTCTTTAAGTTCATAGTCACTGCCATCTTTTTTAAAGACGTCAAGTGAATATCGTGGCTGCCTAGCCAGCGTGCAAGCTAACTGAGAAAAATATGTTGAAAAATTGGTGCGGGAGTATTCTCATTTCCTGCTTATTGTGCATGCACCTAGTACCTCCATCAATCTCTTAATTCAGTCGACAGTGCTACTCGGTGCCACAGTAGCCTTGTTGGTGATCAATGACATAAACGATACCGCAAAGGTTTGTGCTATGATCTCCACTCTTGCTTCCCTGGGCAGTATCATCATGGGCGTTTTCTCAGTCTGGAGGCATCAAATAAATACATGCACATCTGACTCTGTACGTATTCACCTGTTGTTGGTTGTGTATTGACTTTCAAAAATTAGTTTACGTATATGTACAACATGCAGCATGGTTACCTAGTCTTTGAAGTTCGTCGCTTGTGTTAAACACGCAACATATGATATTGATATTACAGTATGGTACAGTTGCCTTATATAATGTTAATTTGGGTGAGACCCAATGCAGATTACTTCAGACTCTCGTGTTGGCAAATTTTTCAAGACAAAAAAAGCCTGGCAAGAAGAAGATAGGTCAGCCACAATTCTCGGAAGGGCGTGTGAGAGATCAAAGTCCGTACAAGCTGACTCTACCTGACTAACTCTAGAACGTCTTTGGCTTGTCTGATTGTCTGACATGAGCGAACTGTTTGGCACAAAATTGTTGGTGCTTATGTTTATGGCTGTACCTTTTCTTTACAACCCGAGACGAGACTTTGATTGTTGTAGAGGAGGAGGGGAGGCAGCGCAGTAAATCAATAGGGTAGTATAATGATGAGAGATCATTGTCATGGAGTACACAAATCTAAGTCAAAGTCCAGGGCAAAATGAGGACATAGATACTCCAATGCCCAGCTGCAAATACAACAGACATGTAATTAGATTCTAATATACAATGAGAAATAATTTAATTTATTCACATTTGGCTTTGCTCAATAGTAGTGTAATTGTAATAGTAATATCAAGTATTCACCATCTATCATCTACATGAACTATAGACCAACCATTTCTATCTTGAAGCCAATTATCACTTTGTTTATCAGAGTGTAATACCAGAGATGCTCTTTCTCCTGTAAAGTGCAAGTTATAATGAGTAACATGACAAGAAGGAAATATAAAGCAATCTGTAGGTGCCAATTTGATAACCAGACCAGGCTCATATAAACATAACTCTCCTCCCTGAAAATGGCCAAAAGGAATAACTACACAGAGAATTTTATTAATCACATCTTTATGAGCAGCAGTAGAAACACATAGATTGACAACTAGACCTCTAAAAGGATAGGCAAGGCAGTTTGCATTGAGTGGGAGTTCATCAACATAGGCACAAAGCTGATCATACTTCTTTGGAAGATAATGGGCAAGCTATTCAAAAAATTAACTTGATACAAATTTTAATTATAATAACACACTTACATTAATCTTGACAAAGCTGATAATTTTCTGAAGAAATGTCTTTAACAAGTCATATTCTTGAGGATCATCTCTCATATTTTGGGATTCATATGGAGTCCTTTGTGAGTGATTTACTCTTGTCCTGTTTTTGTGAATATAGTGAGGATGTATATCCTGAGGAGCTGTGTGACCCTAAAATGAAGTTTTCTGTCAGTTGGTATATGAATAATCAAAAAAAAAATAAACTTACCTTTTCAGAGTATCTATTATAAAAAGAATAATGGAGAGCAAGGAAAGCATAGTCTGGTCTGTCTGATCTATCTTCAAAGAATTCTCCTTCATATAAAGACTTGAGCAAGAGTATAAAATCTTCATTATAAGATTGGCAGATAGACTTGAAGTGAGTGATGAGAAGGCCAGTAAACCGTTGTTGAGAATCTAGGATCTTCAAGGTTTTTCTGCAAAAAAAATTATTAAGTTTTTTTAAAGATAGAGACAAAGAACTTTACCCTTCACAAATAGATGAATCTATATAAATATAGTCTTCTTTGTAGTGCTTGCTTGAGATCTGAGATAAAAATTAATTAGAAAATCTAAGAGAGACTAGTTGACCCATGACTCACCACTGCTTTCAAGTCATACAGGCTGTTAATATGAGATGCCTTTGATGCTTTTTTTCTCTGAGATTCTGTCCAGCTACTTTTATTTTCTTTTGAAACTGGACAAGGCAGGCAAGAAATTGAATAACCCATGCTGATAGTGAAGCAGTCTGCAATTGGAGAAATCATTGATGGTTCAACAGTATTTTCTTGTGGCTTTAAAAGCCAAGAATCTGAGTGACAAGGCAGAACAAAATAACTTAAGAATAAGAATAAAATTAGAAAATATTTAAGGAACTAATATATTGCACTCACTTGACATGTAAAGAGTCAAAGAGTTTATCAAGAGAATTCATACTGGTTTCATAGGCAGAAAAGGTTTCAATTTTGTTCAAAGAGGTGAAAAATGAGAAGGAAAATCCTGGAATCATAGTTTTGTGAAGTTTCTTGATCATAGGCAAAAGTCCTCTTTGAATGAATCCTCCAATTTCATCATCTGCCAAATAAGCATACAATTTTGTTATTGAACAATTAAAGAATCTCACCTTTAGGGGATCTGAGGTAAAAAGCAATGCTTTCAATATCTTGATTAGTACTATATTTTCTTCTTATCAAAACAACTCTCATAGTCAGAGCTGCAATGACCAGCATAACAAAAGGAGTATTTAAAAAACCATCTTATAAATTGAACATATAAAGACAATAAAAAGATACATACCAGCAGCCACCAAATAAGCTATACGAGTTCCTTGAGAATGCCAGTCTCTTAACTTGTCAGCATTGACCCCAATTTTTGCTGCCATATATGCTAATCCTACTTTTTCCTTGGCAGATTTTTGTATACTAAAGTCACAAAAAAATTAATATGCAAAGAATAAAGAAGACAAAAATACTCACATATTAATAAAAAGTGAGAGTTGCAATAAAGAAAGCATGAGTTTAAAGTCATTAAGCCTGGTGTCATTTTCAAGCTCATGACAAAGAGTAGCAAAATGTTTGAGAGACTGAAAAGGATCTTTCAAAGAAGAGGAAGCTGGCCTATTGAATATTTGAGAGACTGAAAAGGATCTTTCAAAGAAGAGAAAGCTGACCTATTACTAGGATGATTATGATTCATCAACAGCTGAACCAAACTCTCCACTTTGCTAGAATTCTCTTCTGATATGACAGAACACAGAGTGAAAATTAATCATTGACCAAAGGCAGTGAGAGGAGGAGGATTTCCATTTGCTTGCCAATAAGTGGATTCTTTGGCCAATTTTTTACGTTTTCTCCTTGTTGCTTTAGCTCCAGGTTCAGATACTTCTTAATATTCATCTTCATCATCACATGGAATTCCACCTAGTCTATTAACCAATTTTCTCTTCTTGTCTTTCTTTCTTTCATCTCCTCTACTCTTGCCTGTTTTTTTGGTTATGTCTCCTGTCCCATCATTTTCATCAAGAGCATCCATAGCATGAGAGCGCATATGTAATGGTGGAATTTGAATTGTAAGTCCAGAATGTGAAGATGGTTTATTATGGAGCATAGGTGTAGGGCTGACAGATAGCACTGGTGTCATGCATTGAGGAGAAGCTGGTGGTGTAGATAATGGTGACCCAATATGAAGTGTGGAATCTTCTAATATGTGACAAAGAGCAGTTAAGCCAGGAAGAGGATGAGCTTTCAAGACTAGATCGAGCTCATTGAGAATGTCAGAAACTATGCTAGATGGTATGTGGATGTTTTCCATATATGATGCTAGTGTAGATGAAAATTCAAAAGCTCAAAAAATCAAATTGACGTGTCTTGAGCTAGGACAAAACACGCTCCACATGACATGACATGTCACACTCCTATGTATTATCGGACAGCAGTGTCTCTTGCTGAAAACATTAATCTCTGATGAACACTTGATCCCTTTCTTGTTTGCTGGCACAGCATTTATCATTGCTATGGTCTTTGAGTGTAGCATTGAGGTCTTGCAGCTGTGGTTGCTTGGTGCATGGGCAACAAAGTACATTGTAGCTCAGACAACACTGACTCTTGGCTCTCTTCAAGTGTCTGCTTAGTTGCATAAACAGCTCATTGGGACTATCCTTGGGACTATACTTAGGTGAGTTGTAAGTACATACCTCCACTAAAAAGACACCAAAGGACCCGGTTTACTTGACAGATAGCTCGACAAGACTCCTACATCTCGTGTCATCACCCGTGTTATGCAAGCTTACAGCATCAGACATCAACTTCAGTATAGTCCGCCTGATTGTACTTAAATATGCTCGTCTCGATAACATGACAGTTGTGTATGCATGTCTTATTGTGCGTTTATACTTCCTGTCATAGTGTGAGCAGGATCTTTCCACCACTGGCATCATGTTCTTGTGGGCAACTCTCTGCGAGATTCTTGCCATGAAACTCCTCTGCCGCTTTGCATCCAATCATATCCAGCTTGTTGCCGTTTTGACAATACACTGGAATCCTCTGGCAGGAGCAACTGTAAAGATCGTGAACCACATTAGCTTGGCTGTGGGAGGGGACGTATGCAAATTGGAATCCATGCAGAGTACTCTCAAAGTGTGGATATTGTCTACCTGTCCATTATATCATAGCTAATGTGAGAGGATTAGATGGCCATTTCAACCAACGCAAAAGCCTTTCTTGCATCGCCCGTGACTCAGAAAGTCGTCAAAATAGTGTGCTTGTTTCAGAGTCAAGTTGGATGCTCTCTTCTCATATCAGCAGCGACATGGACCCTTTCAAAGGTGAAGAAGATGAAATCCTAATGCTTCAATCTTTCTATTCCTGAGACACCTTTCCGGGTTCCCCATCAACTCATTGTAGGCCTCTCCCTTTGGGTGCAAGCTCAGCGTCCATTCATGATTTGCCAAAACCCAAGCCCAATCCCAGTCTGCCATCCGAGTCTCTCCTCCCTATAGAAGGAATTTGTATGTCTACCTCTGTGAACGAGAACAATAGAAGCCTGCTTGCAAGGTTGTTCAACTCACAGATGGCGTCGTCTGATGCTCAGATTGCGACTGTGAAAGCAGATGTTACTATGAAGGCTGATGCTCTCTATGCAAATTTCAGATGGGCAGACTGCTTTGTGATCACGTCTCAGTGTGTCACCATTCTTGTCATGCGCATTGAGTCTTATTGATGTTGCCAGGATTCTGGGATTGGTTTCAATCCATAATGCAACCATGCCATTGCATATAGCATGCATGTTCCATCTTTCACACCTACACTCAAAATTGTTCATTCTTGCCTACGAAATGGTCAACCAAGAGCCAGAAAACCCTATGAGTTGGTATGCGGTTGGGGTGTGGTATCTCAGTAGTGGGAAATGGACACAGGCCCGCCAGTATTTCAGGTCAGGATCTTTTTTTTAGCACGTGTCCTTGTTAATTTTATCATATAGCAAAACATCTCTCATGGATTCTCGATTTGGTCCTGCATGGATTGCCTTTGCACACACGTTCACCCTTGAGGGAGAACACGACCATGCAGTCACTGCTTATTCTACTTGCACATGGATGTTCACTGGGTATGTAGCTTATAACTATCAGCTCGCACATGGTGATGAACCAACAGATCACATCTTCCATTGATGTTCATTGGAATGGAGAATATCATGCTCTCCAACCACGTTTTGGCAGACGAGGCTTTGAATGCCGCTAATTCTATATGTGATGGTGACCCTTTGCTTGTAAATGAAATGGGTGTGATGGCTCTGCTACCCTTGCAGATGGTGTCATTGTAAAGATAGAGGAGCCCAACAAGGAGTTTATCTTCGCCGTTAGCAAAAATCTTGATATTGACCAAGTCCAGGCATTTGTCCTTCTATGGTCTTTCCTTTATAACAAGGGTCTACCTTCCAAGGCTGAGGATATGGTTGAAGAACTAGTCAAGGCCATCACACCATTCTATTATTCCAAACGATTACATGTCCTTCGGTCATTCACACCTCTTTTTACTTCCATGTTGTTACTCCAACGGAATCCTGTTTTGACCAATACAGTCACAATGTCTGCCCACGATCTACACCAGCATGCAACTACACCTCCTCTTCATGTTCTCCACCTTCCGCACATTAGCACCTGGGGTACCGTTACTGTCACCGCCTCTTCTCTACAAATTAGCGTAACAATCCTCGACGTCCTCACTGCTGTGCACAAATGCACATGAATGCCAATAACATATACAGAGTAGAACGCACTATGTGAGAAACAGAACTGAACAACTCCAACGGCAAATGGGGATTGGCTGCGGCACATACAGAGCTTGAGCTTGAGTCTGAGTATGTGTCTGAGCCTGAATGTGTGCCTGTCCCATAAGCCATTCATCCTGAGAACAGTGAGTATGATGGTGATGGACGTGTGCAACGTAGAACAGTGGTTGGTGCTTGGTGTAATTGTACAGGAGCCCATAGGCTGACGTCAATGCTGACGCCACCAACATATCCATTGCCATCCCTGTATCTACCCATGCTCACCTCTTGTACGCTGCTGCCCCATCTGGGGCATATTGCTCAAGCGCCGCCATATAATTTGCATGCTGCTCCATCTCTGGCAGCATATTGTATCCGTACAGTTCCTGTTCAACACTAGACATTATATTTCTGGCAATGTTAATATTTGTGCTTGCATATTGTGGGTAAGAATTGCCCGCTTTGGTCATCGCAGTACCATCAGGTTCTACGAGCACCTCAGGACCAGGTGTCTCCTCACAACTCTCGTACATTCTAACCTCCCTCTCAAGCGCTCTGACCTCCTCCCTCAACCTCATATTGCGGAACCTCAGCTGCTGCAACTTGTACTGCCAGCTAGACCCCCTGTGCATCCCAAGCTCTGCAAAGACATTTTCCTCTGGATCGTGCAGGTGCTGGCCGTCAGGGACTAAGAGGTTATTGATGCCTTCTCCCCGCACAATATGCAACAACATGATAGGTGGCACAATACCCAACATGTCCATTTCATTGGCATCCTCACCATCAGAGCACGAGGGGTAGAACACCAGTCGAACTCTAATGACCTTGCCATCATCTATCCTCACTCTGGCAAAAAGCACAATTCTGGGATCTGTGTGGTCCTCGATGGCTCTCAAGACAGCCTCAACCCTGTCCCGATCCTTGTCAACAACAAGCATACTGATCTTCCTGCCTAGAATGTCAGCAGCGGCACAGCTGAATATAGCCTCAATGCCGTTGCTGTCAGGGGACTCCCCATTCCTTTCTTCTTTCACTCTTTATTCCTTCACTCTCCTTTCATTCACTTCCTTATTTCTTCTATCATTCTCTCATTTTGCTGTTACTACTTTTCCAACACTATCTGCTAGTACTATTCTCAACCTTTGAGGTGCTCTGGTTCTTTAGCTATCACTCAGACAAGTGTGGGCCCTTCAGCACCGCTCCAGGCTGCTTAGATAAGCTGGAGTTTGCCTTTCTGACTTCTAAAGTCCGGAGTTTTCCTCCCTTGTTTGCACACTTGTTTGGTTAGTCAATTTTCGAGTTTTTAAGGTTTTGTTGTACTGTACAGTTGTTTCCCATGCTTCAGAGGCCCCAGAAGCATCCAACCTGGCATAGGGAATCCCCAGACTTGTTCTCTTTGGATCTCCCTCTGCCAGGTGAGTAGCTACCTTGATATTGTCAGTATATATTCTAATATACTTTGGATCTCCCTCTGCCAGCTGTGTGACTGAGCCACAGCCTCTAGAGGTCGCCCTTACAGTTGCCAATAGACACAATGGCACCTGCAGCCTTGCCCAGACCGGAAAGCTGGGCCCAACACTCTCGAGTAGAGTTGGCGCTGTAGAGGACTCAAAGGGGAGGAAGAAGATCACCTCAGCATATGTGAGGCATGCATCTTGCATGGGCAAAAAGGACGATTGCCTCGTGACCTTTTCCAGATTTGACATGGAACGACCACAAGCCTCGACCCAGACGTAAGATCCAGCAGCGGTGCGTACGCGGAAGAGGACATCAATGAGTTTTGCATGCTGCTGGTGATGGTGGGGATGAGGCGAGGTCAGATATAGAGCGCAATGCTTGTCTGGACTTCCTTGTTTGCAATTAAGGCTTTGCGCATTGTGTCTACACTGGCCTGGCTCGTGAACCAGTGTGACTTGCCTGTTTGCACTGGGCCAGAGCTGGGCGGTGCCTGGAGGAAACAGCAGTTGCGCCCAAGGACTTCATGTTCCAAATACCCGATCAGACGACAGAACGTGGGCAAGCAGTAGACAATGGGCTGATCGTGCCGCTGCATATCGATGATGACAAATGAGCACAACATGTCCACAGGTCCAAGGACAATCCAGGCATTGGTGCGAGATGCCACATGGGCCAGGATAGACAGCACGTCAAAGCCAAAGGCAGAGTACATGTGCAGCCCCAGTGGAGACGGGGCACAGACCAAGCCGCCAGGCAGCCTGGGTTGGGTCACCAGATGCAGACATCGGAAATGAGATTGTGTATGGTGAGTAATGGCCAGTGCCGCTGCTGTTGTTGTTGACAAACCATGCCAGGTTGAAAAGACCTTGATGTGAGGGTGGAGAAGCTTGGAGAAGAGAAGGTTGCGCCGTTGGGGCTTGGAGACGATCAAAATGTGGACTGGTGGAGAATGACTTTTGAATTGATAACATTGATTTCTGCTACATATTTAGCTAAATAGTTTACATGTTTCTAGACAGAATTATAATTGGCACCAAGGAGCCAGTAAAACCACTTATCAAATGGAGTTGCAACATGATTTGGCAGAGCGAGATAATCTTCATTCAATAAACTTTGAACCCCATCTGTCAGAACAATCTCCATTGTCATAGTACACACATGGATCACGCAAATCTAAAGAAAATAATATCAATTTTTGTGAAATGTATTATCACAATCATGAACTTGCTTCATAATCTTGTTTAGAATAATCATGAGCTACAGTCTGAGGAAATTGAAACTAAGAAAGAGAGACGTCAGGATATTTAAAAAACAGCCAAGAAAGACATACATAAAGCTTGATATTGGATGATTGGATGTGAGGAGTGCCTGTCATCGTAGTTAACAAGCATTGACTTCTATGAGTGATATCAATAGCTGATGGAGAATCTGAAGGATGGGCCGTATTATCATCAGGAATACCAAACCCTAGGAGAAATCTTAAAACAGATCGTAAAAACAGGCCTTGAACAACCTCCATTTCACTTGAGATTGGACCAACTGAGGGCAATATGGTGAGGAGTGCGATGACTTAATTAGGGTCATGTACAAGAAAAATGGAGTGCATATATCTACAGATAGATATAGTGATATATATATCCTGGAAAAACTAGAAAAAATTGCATCAGAAAATATTCGAAATTATGATCAGTACTATTTTCACCATTTTCGTCTTAGAGCTACTAGGAAAGACCTGATCAAAGCCTTGTTGAGCAGCAACAAAAACTGGATGGCATTTCAAATCTTGAAGAGTGTTGGAAATGCCGAATAAAAGAGAGTTTCGTAGTTGATTAGCAATTCGATCGACAATTGGTTGAGCCTGTTGATTTCTACATATGCTTTGAACAAAAGGAAGCTAAAACATAATGAGATTCAATACTTTAGAAAAAAACATGACTCGCACCTCTAGGTTCAGATAATCTATCAACATAATCATCGGTTCTTCTGTTGTTTTTAAATTTTTGATATTGGTAGGAGGCCAGGTTTATAATTGTTTGAAAGCGGCTGGAGACATGAGGGAAACTAGTTGGTCATTGACAGATGCTGAGAAATCATAGAGAAGCAGCGAAAGAATATGAGGAGACACTGGAAGACATGAGTATTTTTGCAGCAGGGATAAAGCAATAATAAAGCCATAAGTTTTGATGAGGGAAAAATTGTCTGTGGACCAAGAAAAGTCTTGCAATCAAAGTGAAAAATAATTGCCAGATACAGGGTGCCAGTGGGGAAATTGTTTGACCATGAATTCAATCATGCTTGCCTATGCAGACTGTTCAGGGCCTTGACCAATGGCTTATCCACTAAAAGAGAAACTATGTAAACAATTTATAATAGATACATGTTCAAAATCGGCTTATATTTTGATATTTAATCTGCAATTGAGTAAAGCTGATATTGAACAGTTTTTGATAACAGTGTCAGAAATAGCTAGCACTGGCTGAGAGTTGAGAGATGCATGAATAGCATTGAATAGCGCTTCTCCAGCTTTGGCCTCTGTAGGAGCTCTCAACAAGAATTCCTCTTCAGAAGCTAGTGGTCCGACAAAGTCCTGCTCCCTTTCATCATCAAAGAGGAGAAATTGTCCAAAATCAGCATCATTAATGAAGTTGGAGGATGCAATGGTAGATGGTGCAGGGATGTTGCCAATGCTGGATGGTGTAGCAGAAAAAGTGGTATCCAGTGCAATATCAGAGAGTATAGAAGCTATCAAAGACTCAGATGGCAAAGTGAAAGGAGGATTGGCTAAAGAAGATAGGATTGCTGCTGTTGAAGATATCGTAGTAGCAAAAGATATAAATGAAGAAGTTTCGATATCTGATGATTCATGCATTGATAATGAGCTATCCGAAGTGATTGAAAATGACAATGATGCTGCTTCACAGAATGGATGAGATGTAGGCATGTTTTGAAAGCAGGAGTTTCTGCAGTTGGGTTCACATGATGGTTCGTTGATAACTTCAGTAAAGTGGCCATCCCACATATGGCACATTAAACATAGATGATTTATATTATCATCATGTGAATGAAGAGGCCCTTGGATGATTTGATAAATTGGAACTAATTATTAAGAAAATGATTATTAGTATATTTTAAAATACAATACAAATCAACATACATATAAAAAGAATGTGTCGTGGAGTAGTATTAGAAGAAGCATCTGCTATTGGAGCATATTGAGGTAAGCGCTCACACATTCCCATTAATTCGCGAAATGTGATGCTTTTCATTGCTTTATTGGGAACATGTAAGATGGTGCCTTTAGTTGATATTCGTCCAGCGTTTCTGCTAATTAAAAAGTTCCAGGAATATTGTAAAACACAACTGGGAGAGTAGTTTGAGGAAGATGATCCTTCAGGATGATAATACAAAAAATTATTTTGTTCTCGGTGCTGTTTAAAAGTGGTTTCGATATGAGGAGCAACTTCATCATTGGGATGTGCAAATAAATCAAGGTTGAAGGCCAAATTAAGACTTTTTGCTTGTGTAACAAAGGCATTGATTTTTCCACTGGCTAGACATCGCATTTGTTTGAAAAGACCAACATCGTCAATGCCATCAACAGTTCCATCAAGCTGTTATGCAATTAATCAACAGAGCAAATAAGTATAAGAATTTTACATACTAGTTGTGGATATATACACACAACAAAATGATAAGTCGTTGGACCTATTCCAGAAGATAACATATGGGGAAGAGATCCACTAACTCTATGACCTTGTGAATTATGGCTTTGAGTTCTAAAAGAACTAGTGGAAAGAGATGGATTCAAAGTGATGCCAGCTGTGTGTGATGGCCCAATTGGGCTTAAAGAAAGTTGATGTCGATTTGATGACCGTCGGCGAGACTGATTCACTGTAGCTAAAAATATAAATAAATTGATTTATTCAGAGCTTTTGACATACCGGATAAAAAAACATTTGATGCTGTAGATTCTCTTGCAGGAGGTATCCAGGAATTAAAAGATGGCAGCTGAGCAGAAGTAGACACTGATAAGTTTAAGGCAGTTGATGACGGTGTGGATGATGGCTGTAAAAAATGAGCAAAATATGGAAGATTGCAATGAGTGCAAGCTGATTGAGGATTTTCAGGTTCAGAAGCCTATGAATATTGAAATATCAGATTGAAAAACAATTATAAAGTTGATACTTACAGTGACGAAAAGATTGGTAGTTTCTCGACAGTATCAAGTAGGAAGAACACCATGTTCTGAGGCTGAATGACCACATGCACAGACATGTCCAAATAAAAAGAAAGAGACACATTGACAGCCTGGCTTGGAACATGGAGGATGTGCTGTCCTCGACATATAAGCTGAGAATGAGACAGTAGCTCTGTGCTCTTCAACACTTCGTAACAGTGATCATATGCCTTGACAATTGACATGCTTCTATTGATGGCATATGATAATGCCAGAGTAGAAAGAGCAGGTCGCAAAAAAGAAGAGAATACCTGAATGTCCGAGTCCGAAATCAAAGCTCAAAAGCAAACAACAAAGACGTAAGAACTAAATTGGGGATCAAATTCAAAAATTGAAGCTATTAGATAAAATCATGGTTCTGATCGAAATTCAGCTCTTGCAAAACGTAATCAATTACTATAATTTTGTCCGGTGAGGTCCTTCATAGTGATCGGCCGAAAAGTGGCTCCATGGGCACCATCGGCTTTTCGGACCTCGCTTTAATTCTAAAGTGTTTTTCACATTCCAACAGTCTGTGGAGCAAATTACGAAAGTACACGTCGGTATCATCGGCTTAACTTGAGAACATATCGAAACACATGACAGAGCACAAGACACTGCAGAACGTAAACAGCTCAGATGACAAGGATTCGGCAATGCTATGCCGAAGTCGGAGTCCCAATTCAAGGAGATTTTCCGCAGGACGTAAACAATCCTGCCAGCAGTTCAGCCCACGCGCGGGCCAGCGTACCTTTAGGAGTCGAATAGCTGATTACTTTTCTTTGGCCCACGGGCTGATCGTCGTGCGTGCAGGTCTGTTAGTTAGTTTTATTCATTAGTCTACAATACATTCACTTCGCGCGTATGCGCCAACGGTGGCGTCAGTCAGCGAATTCGCAAGCATATGGTCCTTCCACCCGAGCGGCCATATCCGTCGCGTCCCAGTCATCAGCTTCAGCTGACTCAGCTCTACCCGCGGGACATAAGTATTCTCCCCCCCCGTCACATGATCACACGAGAGGTCTTCTTTCACACACGCTCATGTTTCAGAAGCGTTATCTGTCGCCTACAGGTGTCGGAGGTTTGTATCTTAGCCAAGGTAACAAATCTAGTCTGAGATCGTCCAAGCAACGGAACGTTCTTGGGGTGTTGAATATAAAGGCTTAGCATCCAAGGTCTTGGAAGAAATTATTCTATTCTATGCATCCAAAGAACCCCAGACCTTTTATGCACAAGCCATCCCTATTTTCCAGTCGTCGGGAACCGGAAAATCTCGCATGATTGACGAACTGGCCAAAAAATTGGTTGTGATTCCTCTCAATCTCCGACCTTTCCAACATACAGGCAAAGCAGTCGTATCTTTTCTTCTTGATCTATGTTGTTCACCATGGTTCTCGGTTTTTAGGGTTTCCCCCATCTGACGGTCAAGCTCTATCTTACTTTTACTCATCTGGATCAGGCAGGTCCGACGTGGTGACGTTGAGATGTCTTTCGTTCTTGTCAGCAGTCTTCACATGCACCAAAGAAGTTCTCGAAAACATCGACGATGAAATACGTAAAATTCCTGAACACGATTCCTCACACCTGAACAGTTCGCCAGCAGAAAAGTTTAGATTCCTTATGTCCACTGGTTTATCCTATAAATCGCAAGGCAGTTACCGCGTCGAGTTTTATAACAGAATTTTGGACATGGCTGAAAATCAAGAAAATCAGATCAAGTCGTCTCCTGCAAGTACTCCGCTTGTCACATTTATCGCTATCTGCTCACTGAATGATACAGGAACATTTCCTTGAGGCCAAAGCCAAAGCGTTGACCTCCTGCGCTAAAGATAAGGGATACGAAGCTGTTGTCTTTGCAGTTGACGAAGTTCATGGGCTGTTTGAACCGATATCAGTTCCAATTGCGGAAGGAGAAAGTTTCTTCCATTGCCTTCAAAGGGCGTTACATTGCATCACTCACGTGAAAGCTCTAGTTTCGGTGTTTATTTCTACGTACGGCGTGCATAATTATGCCCTGCCTCGTTCTCTAGGCGTCAACTACCAGAACTCCCAATTCATCCCTCCTTTTACAGACATCGGTTTCGACCAACTAGCAGTCGGAAAAGTGGGGAAGGACGTACATTTTCTTCGAGATATGGTTTCTGTTGAATGGATGTGCCAGTTTGGCCGGCCACTGCATGTCAAGAGCCATTGCCTCTTTTGACAATTTTTGACATGATGCACAGGTTTGGAACACGCTATAATGAAGGAGATTGGAGGATGGTGGGTTTGGCCGCCACGAAGCTTCTGGGTGGCCGCAACATTGACCGACATGAACTAATCGGCCTAGATTACATC
>QGOA01004850.1:0-31796 GCA_003313075.1 Termitomyces sp. MG16
GAAGAACTGATAACACAGCTTATTTGTACTCTTTGACATGTAACCATGCAATACGCATTGGGTAACTATGATCACAGGCATGGGAGTCATTTCCATAAAGATGGTTTTCCGATTTCTTTTGGAGCATTTTGAATATCATGTTTGTCAATGGCATCCCAGAGCATACACTGCATGCAGGAAATGATGTTCTTCAGCAAAACAATGTAAAATCTCTAATTCTTTTGAGTTCAGTTAAGATATTTTTTTTATAGTTTTGCCAGAAATATTTATATAAAATTCTGAAATTTATTGGATTATTTTTACAGTGTGTTTACCTTGTTTTGCCAAGGCATATCATTTGCTGCACCCAGTGCAAGTACTATTCAACATTTAGTTAGTTTTGACAGAAATATTCAAATAAAAATCTAAAATTAATTGGATTAATTTTACTGTATTTTTACATTGTTTTGTCAAAGAATATCATTCCATGCACTCAGTAACTAAATGCGTAGAACAGTTCTTTTACAAAACAATATAAACACACGGTAAAAATAATTGAATTGATTTAAAAATTTTATTAAAATGCATTTGTCAAGACCATAGAGAAAAATATTGTAACAAAACTTATTCAGCTGCTAGCAAAAACTCAAGCCGCACTAAGAAAAGTACAATTCAATGTTGGTGAGAGTTATTATCTGCATTCTTAGATACTCAATATCAACTTTTCGGCACTGTTAGCAAAGGTAAGTTACAATACTTTTTCTATAATTTTGACAAAAACATTAAGATAATAATTTGGTTATTTTTACTGTACTTTTTAATTGTTTTGCAAAAGAATATTGTTCTCTGCATCTATCATTTCTGCATTGTTCTTTGTTTATTGATGATAAATATTGTTTGTTAAAGTCTTTTATAGCTATTTCAATATGACAACCTACACTGGCTCAAAAAACTGCCCTAATATTTGACCTTTTTGAAAAGATTCACATGGTGTGCAACAATTACCTAAGCAAAAAATTGTAGAAAATCATGTAACATACAACTGCATCCTAGCTCTATAATGATATATAGATTATGTGATCTGAAAAAGAACTTGCTGATAAACACTGCTGGCACTGGAAAGTATTTCCATTGGAAAAAGTACAAAAGAAACCTGTTATACCACTTCTATGTTGTTTTTTCCCAAGAAATACATCAATATTTCCCCACTAAAATAGTTAGAAAAATTTTCACCTTTTTTCCAACTTTTTCCCAATGAAAAATACTATCTTTTTTACCATCCTTTTCCTCGAAATAGTGCATTTTTTAGGAAAAAAGTGTGAAAAAGCAGCATTTTTTCAGAAAAACAGTAGCAAAAGGTGACATTTTTCCTTGTAAAACAGTTGAAAAAAAGATAAATATTTTTCTAAATATTTTGGTGAGAGAATGCTTACATATTTCTTGGGTAAACACCACATAGAAGTGGTATAACAGGTTTCTTTTGTACATTTTCCAATGGAAATACTTTCCAGTGCCAGCAGTGAAATAAATCAAACAAAATATTCAATTATTGGAGCAATTTTTTGACTCATTTTAATTTTCATATTTTCTCAATACTTTTCAGCAGGAGAAGATGGGAACATCTTGTGAGAAGTATAAACAATGGCATGTGACCTTGCTTGTATTACTTTGACAACTTTAATCAATCACTTTCTTGACACTATACTATTATCATGCAACCAATTTCTGCTGCTAATTGCTCTTCTGTTGCTTTTCTCCTTAATGAGGAAGATTCTCAGTATCAAATTCAAGCAAAAACTGGCCTGGGAAAGAGAATTGTGAGGAGGATCAGCAAAGAACTAGAGAGCAACAAAGAAAATTATTCTGGAGATCATCTTTCCAAGCTTACAGCATATGACAAACAGTCTATTATTTGTCAAATTACTACTGGAAAGCTGGATAATGCTGTTCAAGCTACACAGTTTATTAATTCTGTAATCTCTAGTCCTGTCAATCTTCAGATAGTTAGAAATGCATTGAAGAAGGCAGGTTTTTGCTTAGTAACAAACAAGAAAGTTCCTATGCTCAAGGCTGCTTATTGTGCAAACCAACTCAAGTTTTTTCAGTATCATGAAAACTGGACAGTGGAGAATTGGAAAAGGGTTTTGGGAAGTGATGAGACAAAGATTAATCAGATTGAATCAGATAGGAAGGTATATGTGTAGGAAACTTCAGAAGAACTACTATTTGACTGCACCACTACATCAACTATTAAGCATGGAGAAGAAACAATTTAATGGTATGGGGCTGCATATGTTGGAATGGAGTAGAAAAGCTCATAGAAATTCAGGAGAAGATGGATGCTGCATAGTTTTGTGAGATTTTGGATGAGAGAGTGGTGGAAAGCTTTAAAAAGTTGGAAATAGAGGAGGAAGGATGATATTTTCAGCAGAACAATAATTCAAAACACACCTCTAAATAGGCAATAACCTGGTTTTTGTAAGGGCAACCTCTAAAGGCTGTGGCTCAGTCACATAGCTGGCAGAGAGAGATCCAAAGTGTATTAGAGTATGTACTGACAATATCATAATAACTACTCACCTGGCAGAGGGAAATTCAAAGAGAACAAGTCTAGGGAATTTCTAAGTCAGAAAGGCAAACTCCAGCTTATATAAGCAGTCTGGAAGTGGTGCTGAAAGGCCCAGACTTGTCTAAATGATAGCGAAAGAATCAGAGCATCTCAAAGGCTAAGAATAATACTAACAAATAGTGTGAAGAGAATAGAAACAGCAAAATGAGAAAAATAAAGAAATAAATAAAAAGAGAGTGAAGTAATAGGGAGTGAAAGAAGGAAGAAATGAGGATTCTCCTAACATCACTCCTCCTTTAAAGTGCGGCATTTTGATGTGTTAGATAGAAGTAGTTCTGGATGGCCTGGTATATCTTGGAAAGGGAATAGAGGCCTCTGATTGCCTAAGGAGCATTGAGATGCTGTTGATAAAATTCCTGGACCAAGGCAGGGGCAAAGACATTCTTTTGTGGCTTTCAGAAAATGTCCTCAATTCTATAGCCCTTCTACTTGACCTTTAACTAAAGCTTGTTTCTACAGAGTCAGCTGTCTAGGATCTATTCTACTTCATACTCTTCTTAGTTGTTTATCAGAACTGGAGATGGGGGTGGCTGTGAACATCAACATAGAATTAGATTATCTGGTACTAGAAAGAGCTTCATCACATTGAAGACTAGATGGAGTCGACTCATTCCACTAGGCAGCTTGAGTCGATAGGCTAGTAAGCCTATCTGCCTTACTATAGAAAAAAGTCCTAGACAACAATGAGAGAGCTTCTGGGAAGGTTAGATAGTAGCAATGTCAGAAGCATCTAGATAGACTTGATCTCCAGACTTGTATTTGCAGGCTGGAATTTGTCTATGATTATAATAGTAGGCCATATTGTCCTTTGCCTTAGCTAAAGCAGTGTTGGCTTCCTCCTGGGCTGCCTTCATCTGATCTATGAACTCATTGACAGCTTCATTCTCTGAAGGTCATCTACAAGGCTTGATTCTTATCCAAGAGTGTTGACCATTATCTAGAAGGAAAGGAGACATCTAGGTGGCATGGTTGTTGTATTGAAACTCTGTTTCTGGTAATAGGTCATCCCAGTCATTCTGTTGTTCATTGCAGAAGAGCTGAAAGTACTGTTCTAGCTCTTGGCTGACACACTCAGTCTGGCCATCAGACTAGAGATGGTAGGCTGTAGAAGTGTGGAGTTTGACATGAAGGAGGCAATACAGTTCCCTGGTAAACTCTGCCATAAAATGAGGTCCACAGTCTGAGATGTAGGCATTTGACAACTCATGGAGTTTCCAGACATGCTTCCAGTACAGATTAGTAGTGCCCATAGCAGAGCAAGTAGTATGTGTTGGAATAAAATGAGCATGCTTGCCACAGAGATCTACTACCACTATGATTGTGTCATATCCATAAGAGTCTGATAACTCAACAATGAGGTCTATCAAGGCCACACTCCAACACTCAGCTGGAATGGGCAAAGGATAAAGCTGTCCTATAAGAGGCTGATGTCACAAGTAGAGGTGTAGGAGCCAATATACCATGACATTTGAGGCCACCAGTAATTTCAGGAAACCAGCTCTAGTGTTTTCTATCTGCTAGAATAACCTGCAATTCAAGAGTCATGATGCTGCTCTACAATCTGGCTCTGGAGGTCTAGCAGGTTGGAAACAAAAATGCACCCCTGGAAAATGAGAAGACCATTCTCTAAAGACCACTCTTCAGGAGTACAATATTGTCATTGTTGCTAGCTCCTGAACCATGGTCTGCTTGCCTAAAAAGTGCGTCTGGCTTGCCTATGCTTTGTCTGGGTTTGTGATATAGAGAGAAGTCAAAGTTGGCCAGATACAAGGACCATTGAGCCTGTTGGTGGTTAAGTTTCTTGGCCATCCAAAAGTACTTCAAGTTTTTGTGATCAGTCCACACCTCAAATTTATGCCTGGCATCCTCAAGGAAATGTCACCACTCCTCAAATAACTGAATAATAGCTAGCATCTCCTTGTTATGGATCTTATAATTTTTCTCTATAGCATTGAGACTCTTGGAGTAAAAAGCCACAGAATGCCACTTACCATCCTTTTTTGACTGCTGAGAGAGGACAGCTCCAGTAGCAAAATCTGAGCTATCGGCTTCAACACAGAAGAGAGAGTCGTCATTTGAGAATAGGAGGACAGACTTTGAAGTGACTGCCTGTTTAAGGGCATCAAAGGCCATTTGCTGTACTACATCCCAGTGCCAGGGAGTGTCCTTAGTAGTGAGATTGAAGAGGGGCCAGGAATAGTGTGAGAAATCCTGAATGAACCTCTGGTAAAAGTTAGTGAAGCTCAGGAAGGCCTGAACCTCCTTCTTGTTCTTAGACTCTGGCCACTCTGCCACACCAGCCACCTTGACTGGGTTCATCTCAGCCATTCTATAAGAGATGATCAGTCCAAGATATTTGACCTCAGTCTGCTCAAACTTGCACTTCTCTGGCTTAAGATAGAACTGGTGTTGGCAAAGACATTCCAGTACAATCCATGTAATTGTCAGGGGACTCCTCATTTCTTCCTTTTCTCACTCCTTATTCCTTCACTCTCCCTTCATTCATTCTCTTATTTCTTCTGACATTATCTCATTTTACTGTTTCTATTCTTTCAACACTATCTGTTAGTACTACTCTCAGCCCTTGAGGTGCTCTGGTTCTTTAGCTACCATTCAGACAAGTGTGGGCCCTTCAGCACCACTTCCAGACTGCTTATATAAGCTGGAGTTAGCCTTTCTGACTTCTAAAGTCCGGAGTTTTTCTGCCTTGTTTGCACAGTTGTTTGGTTAGTCAATTTTCGAGTTTTTAAGGTTTTGTTGTACTGTACAGTTGTTTCCCATGCTTCAGAAGCCCCAGAAGCATCCAACCTGGCATAGAAAATCCCTAGACTTGTTCCTTTTGGATCTCCCTCTGCCAGGTGAGTAGTTATTATGATATTGTCAGTACATACTCTAATACACTTTGGATCTCCCTCTGCCAGCTGTGTGACTGAGCCACAGCCTCTAGAGGTCGCCCTTACAGTAATCCAATGATGCTCTTCTAAAGTCTTAGTATAGATGAAGATATCATTAAGATATATACATACAATATCTTCTGCTATGAGGTCTTGAAAAATGTCATTCATTATGGTCTGGAAGGTGGTGGGGCTATTAGTGAGGCTAAAGAATATTACCAGAGGTTTAAAGAGTCCACAACTTATTCAGAATGCTGCCTTCTACTCATCATTCTCTTTGATGCGCACATTGTTGTAGCTTCAGCAGACATCCAACTTAGTGAAGTAGTGTGCACCTCAGAGGTTGTTGACAAGTTCTGAAATGAGTGGTAAGGAGTAGCAATTCTTTACAGTCATTGCATTCAAGACTCAGTAGTCCTGAACCAGATGTAGAGATCCATTCTTCTTCTTAATGAAGAAGACTAGAGAGGCCATTGAAGACTTTGAGAGGCAAATGCAACCAGAGTCTAAATTCTTCTGTAAAAAGGCATCAAGCTCATCCTGTTCTCTGAGAGAGAGAGAATAGACCTTGCAGCTAGAGGTCTCAGCATCAGGTGTGAGCTCAATAGCATGGTCCCACTGCTTATGCTCTGGCAAGGAGTCAAATGGTGCCTTAGAAAAAATATCCTCAAAGTTATGCAGGTGATGAGGAACTGCATCTCAAAATGACTTAGGAGCAGAGTTAGCAGCAAATGCCTGAGCTAGCTACTGGGAAGTAGATTGGCTAGCTCTAATCTCTGCTACAGTTGGTGGAGGTCATAATGTAGTTGCATAAATCTTATCACCTGTCTTAATAGCCTTGTCTGGAGACTCTGGGTCAGAAGCACACCCAAATTCACCTTTGCATCTATTTTCTATCTGGGCTTCATTCACTATACCTTGAACATCCTCATAGAGGGCCTCTATATAAGAAAATACCAAAGGAGGAGGATTCAGTAGATCGAGGTCTGCAAAAGGGAGATGTCTAACTCAGCAAGCCCAGATAGCAAGTGCACTCACAAACCAACTCTCTACACTCCTCTCCAACTTCTTTGGCACATGTAAAACACTGTGAAGGGCAGTGGCCATACTTATCTTACTCTTGGACTAGTCAATCTCAGCATTGTGATCACACAGCCAGGAGAACCCAAGTATCATGTCCTGCTTGCCTAGGCTGGTGACTGCAAAGACAGCATGCTTAGAATGAGTCTGATAACAAAGGACTAAATCTATCACTGAGCAGATGGATCCAGCTTCATTGAGCATACCATCAATATTATAGACTGAAATAGGATAAGAGAGGGGCTAGATAGTGAGCTGATGTTGTTCCACATAATTAGTGTTCAGGAAAGTCCAGTAGCACCACTGTCCAAGAGAGCTATGATGCTTTGAGTTTGCTGAGTGTCAGTTGTCTCAATCTTCACATTCAGATGCAGAGAATTGGAAGGAGTGGAGGCAACAATATAGCAACAAAGGAGGCATTGTTCCTAAGCTGGAATACTCAATGAGGATCTTGGAGAGTGAGGGCTGCTACATTAGCAGGGTCCAAGGAGAAGAACTCTGTTCAAGACTCCTTCTCAAACTGATCCCAACTTCCAAAACTCTCCACTCCTCCAGAATGTCAAAAGACTCATAGCACATACATAAAAGCTCACCCAAACCTTATGTAGAAAAGAATCCAGGCAATCTTGAGAGCATCAGAGGAGAAAGCCTCACCACTGAGCTAAATATAGATAACACATGACTACAGAAAGTGCTTGCCCATTGCTTTGTCACCATTGAATGCATCTGAGAGTATGCGTCTGAGAGTGCTGGGCAAGGAATATTGGCATGAACTGGGAGGAGGCCTCAGAATAAGAGATTGAAGATGTGTCAGCCCTAACTGGAAGTGTCTGAAAAGAGGTAGGAGTGAGAGGGAGGTGCTTTAAGAGAGCCTGAAGAGAATGGGAGATGGTGTCTGTGGCCTGATATAATCCAGCAAGTTTGGTGGTGTAGAGGGTAAGGAAAGCTTGAGTAGTCTGCACCTGAGTCTCCAGAGCAAGCAAGCAACCCCAGGCATCATCCTGAGGGGCAGAAGCATCCAGAAGAGCACTCAAGGAGGCTGGTTGGGTCATAGAAGCAACAAAGGGGCAGGGAGTAATCTAAAGAGGCAAAAGAGGGCTCAAGCAAGCTAAAGGAGGCTCCCAGACCAAAATGTAGAGATTTGTTCTGCTGTAAGGGTGACCACTGGAGGCTATGGCTTAGTCACATAGCTGGCAAAGGGAGATCCAAAGTGTATTAGAGTGTATACTGACAATATCATAATAACTACTCACCTGGCAGAGGGAGATCTAAAAAGAACAAGTCTAGAGATTCTTTATGCCAGGTTGGACGCTTCTGAGGCCTCTGAAGCATGGAAAACAACTGTACAGTACAACAAAATGTTAAAAACTCAAAAATTGCCTAAATAAACAACTGTACAAATAAGGCAGGAAAACTCTGGACTTTGAAAGTCAGAAAAAACTCTGGCTTATATAAGTGGTCTGGAAGCAGTGCTGAAGGGCCCACACTTGTTTTAATGATAGCTAAAAATCCCTCTCCTTGCAGCCACAGTCAACGGCCACCTGTCAATGGTGACCTGCAGCACATAGATAATGGTAACTAACAGTAACTCTAAAACTACTTAGAAAAATAATATGAGTCTGCTCACTTTAATGTAATTCCGATTGACCAGGCCACTCTGGAGTATGGTCAGAAAATCCTCAACAGATGCTGTGAGCACTTATCCTGGTGCTAAACATTGTACCATCTTCTGATAATGTCTTTTGATGTGCTCAGTCTGAGTAGAAGCCTATTATCTTCCCCCAACTGAAAAATTGACTGTCCTCAGTTAAACACTGTCATTAATTTGACTGTGCTATAGTCCATATAATGCTGCCGGCACCTTATAAAAATTGTTTCAAGCCTTTGTCCTCCTCATGCTTTTCATCCCATCTTTTCAGCATATCTAGTTTTGATGCCTCTGCCCTCTGCAATTTCCTGGCTAAAGCTTTTTATTTGTTCAATCATGCTAAGTCTGTCAGTCCTGCAGATGCACCACAAACTGTTCCCATCATAATGTGGCTTTATTGGCAATGGTTGGTGCTATGCTGTCCTGACAGTTTCTGGGCATGGGAAGTTGAGGTTCATAAGTGGTGCGTAACCTGTTGTTGCGAGTACAAAGGTGCCAAGTAGTTGCATCCATTTATGGATTTATTTATAAGTTAGAGTTTTGATTTTGACCTTGTGGTGCTAAGGTTTAGTGCCCATTCTAGGCTATTTCATTGTCTGATAAGATTAATGCTCTGTTAGTGGATATTGATATTGAAGAAGCAAGCCTCCTCCTTATGCTTGCATTAGTTTTGCTGATCCTTTGCAGTCAACTCACACTTCCCCTACTCTTACTAGTGTTCCCTCTGCTTCTTCTACTTGTACTACTCCTTTGACCCATAATGCTCCTCCATTTTCTACTTCTGTTTAGGCTTCTTCCATTCTTGGCAGTTCCTTTTGTAGCATTGCTTCTCCTGCTTGCACTGCCCCACCTCATTTGGCCATCAAACATATTGCTGTATTTTGTAGCAAACCCTAAGCTGGGCCAGCACGTCTGATTTCACACAGCCCTCCACACAATTTTGCTGTTATTATTGAATGAGCGCCCCCTGCTTGTATTAGCCCTCTCAAACATATTGTGCATACTATACTTGGTTTTTCTCTTCCACTTTATTGACTTTTTCTCTTCCAGGTCAATTTTCCTGCTCATGTTGCCTCTTTGTATGTTGTAAGTGTTTCTTTGAAGGTTGCTAGCTCTTAGTGCCTGATTTTTATATCTTTAGATGCCTAACCAGACTATATTCACCAATGCAGAGCTTTGTGACTTATTGCATCTTTGTCACGATACTACCATCATTGACACCAGCATCCTAGCTGGTGTCCAGATACTTGGCACTAAGAAGAAGGTTACAGTCATGCCCTTGAAGTGTTGTGCATTTAGAGCAAAGATCAGTGCAGTAAGTACTTGTTTGTCCTTTATAGGTCAATGACATTGCTAACTTCTTTCCCAGTATGACAAGTATTGGTCTGAGAATGATCCTAAAAGCTGTTGGTTTCCTACCGCCTCTCTTCCTTGCTACAGATGTGATGTGTTGAAATGGGGTTGTGCCTTCAATGGAATTTGTACTTGCAAGCATGGTAAGGATGCTATCAAGAAGAACTACAAGCATGCGGTATTGGTTCATAATGCTTGGAACTTTGTGTTGCAGCAATGCAATCTAGCAGCTACTCACCAACCCACCATTATTAGCACCACAAGCCTAGCACTGCAGACTACCCAGGATGGCACCACTGTAGTGGCACTTTTTGCTTATTCTCCTCATTGTCTCATCCCTCTGAAGCATAAACCTGTTGTCATGTCTCCTAGCAAGAGTCCTGGTAAGCGCCATGAGTTAGCACCTGCTAT
Organism: Termitomyces sp. MG16; assembly: GCA_003313075.1. NCBI lineage: Eukaryota > Fungi > Basidiomycota > Agaricomycetes > Agaricales > Lyophyllaceae > Termitomyces > Termitomyces sp. MG16. The sequence goes on from QGOA01004850.1 coordinate 9,995, forward strand.
TCCTATGGTTTTATCTATCACTAAGTTGTCCACTAACAAAGGAGAAGACACCAAGAGGGATGCTGAGAGAGAGGATGATGATAAAGCTGAGCCAGTCATTGATACTGATATGCTGTTGATGGTACATGCTCATCTGCTTCACCTTACTCTCCCTATCACCACTAACCCTTGTCAGAGTGGCCCCAGTGGTAACCAGTACATGGCCTTCTTGTTGACTTTTTTCTTTCTTGCTAACTCCTTTTGCTAGGTTCTTCACTTCTCCTTTTCCTATTGTCATGGAGATTTCTCCTGCCAAAGATGTTGTCATGTCTGTTGCCAGCACTACACCAACTTCTAAGCTAGTTGTGGCTAGTGACTTGCCTGCCATCCTTCCTCTCACTTCTTCTCTTACTTCTTCCCACAGTTTCTCCTCTTTTCCTAGTACTTGTGAGTCCTCTGTGGTGCCAGAGTCCAAAGGAAACTTGGTGCCACAGGGTAAGCACCGCTGTCACTGGAGATATTTGCTCTTTTATAGTATCCACCTATCTTTAGCTAGGGCCATGCCTCCTAGCAAGAAGCATAATGAATAGACACTTTGTGCTACTGTAACTGCTTAAGTATGCTTGTTCCTATCAGTTTCTTCTTTTTGTTTCTGAATTTTGATAAGTATGATCCCTTCTGGATGCCCCTCCCACTATGCACGTTTCTGGCAACACCTTCCCTTGGCTTGGGGACAATTTCTCCTATCCTGTCACTCCCCTCTGCCCATCCACAGATCTTTGCCAACAACTCCGCCATACTGAGGAGGTGACTGACAATGTTAGTTGCAATCTTGCCAACCTGTATCCTCACGTCTCTACCTTAGCATGTTGGGAGCTTCTTCTACTTGAGCTTCATGACAACATTACTGATGTGCTAGAGTGGCAGACAAGCAACAATATCCAGGATGGGGACTTGCTTTCTTTAAGTAATCCTGTGCTTCCTGAGTATGATGCGTAGTTTCCAGCTCTTAGCACTTCAAAATTTTGAACTTTGTCAAACTTTGATACATAGCATATGATGTAATTCTGTATCAAAATAAATCTCTCCCCCCTTTGTGCCAACAATGTCAGTTCGTAAGTAAATGAAAGACAAATAAAATGAAATATGAAAAAGAGGAAATACTCAGCAGATCATCATAGCACAAAAACCCCTTTTGCTGGCATGGCCCAATAGCTAATACCACATCAGCCTAGAAAGAATTAACTATCGTCTGTAAATAATAAGTGGATCTATGCAAGAAGTTTAATATATAAAGAAATAGAGTGCCAGTGATTGCTTGTGGCTATTTGGTGATGGTAGGTATAAGTGCTAAATCTAGAATGTCAACTTCCTCTTTTTATGGTCAAAAATGAGTTAAGCATATCCTATTGGATAGTGTTTTTGTCAGGGTCCAAGTCCCTTGCAAAAGGTCTTCCCATGCTGTCACTAGTTGAAACACTGGCTGTGGCCTATAAATTGCCTATACATCAACTAGATCTCATCAGTCTTTGCAATGGCCAATGCGGCTGGCCTGGTATAGACCCCCCATTGTGATCAAGCCTATGTGGTAATTGATCCTCCCACCTTCTTGGAGTGCACAGCCTCTTTCTTCCACCACTATCCAGCTGGCAGTGTGCCAGGACTGGCCAATGACATTGTCGAGTTATAGCGCCGTTGTTGTCTGCTAAGCACTGCTTGCAAAATCTGGGAGGACTACATACTTCTGACCATCTTTGGCAGGGAAAAGTCCTGGAGTCAAATCTTTCAGGTGCACTATTGCCTTTTTTGCCTTCTTCTCTTCTAACAGTTGCCTAATAAAGCAATATTTCTCTGATGAGACCACAGATTATTTGGAGCTGCTGTTGGAGGAAAGCCACTTTCTGGTTCATTCTCCCATTATTTTCCCCTCTCTTTCATAGTCAACACTGCTATCTTTTCTAGTTTTCTTGCTCTTCCACTAGCTCTCATCTCTTTTGTAGCCCTCCCAAAGATCTGGCTGTTTCTAGCAGAAACATTACCTGGCCTGGTCCTTCTTGATATTTGTCTCCTCCATCTCCCATGTTGCTTATATAAGGCAATCTTCTCATCTTCTTAGTGCCACTGTCCTGACAGATTTTAGATTTTTGATGCCATGCTGTAGTTATATGAAATATATCATTTTTATCATCCCCCTCATGATTATTGTGCAGATGCTAGAATTCCTAAGTCTCTTCAACCCTGCAAGTAGCTGATGGTATATTTATGGGATCTGGCTACTGTAAACTGTCAGTATCACATCATATCAGTATCTTTCTCTCTTATTGAAAACTCCACTCCCTTTCATCGCCCAGTGGTCCTGGACTGCATCAAACTCTTCCTTGCATTTCTGCCTAATAGTGGTTTCTCCAATCAAAATGGCAATGTCCTTACTTTAATTAGGTGCTACCAGATTCTTCTGGCTGCATCTGAAGAGTGGCTAGTAGAGTTTGACACCAGACAGAATGCAGTTAGCTCCTTATAATATGTTCTTTGAGTGGAATTGATGAGTGTCATAGTTCCCCATTTCAGATAGCCCATTGTGTTTAAGGCAGCTATTGCACAAGATGAAAAGCCTGGTTAGTCCCTATAGCTACCTCTTTTTCTCTTTGAGTTGCTAACTCTCCTTCTAAAGGAACTTTTGTAGCTTCTACTGCCAGATCATATTCCTGCAGATGTCCACAATGCCGCACTTACATGTGCCATCCTTACATCACTAAGTTCTTGTTCTGGGGGAGTGAGATTGCCTCCTTCTTCATTGACTCAGCCCAGCCTCTCTACCTTTCCACTATAGTCTGATTTTTCTACATTTTCTCCAGGTACTGTAAGGGCAATTTCTAGAGGCTGTGGCTCAGTCACACAGCTGGCAGAGGGAGATCCAAAGTGTATTAGAGTATGTACTGACAATATCATAATAACTACTCACCTGGCAAAGGGAGATCCAAAGAGAACAAGTCTAGGGATTTCCTATGCCAGGTTGGATGCTTCTTAGGCTTCTGAAGCATGGGAAACAACTGTACAGTACAACAAAACCTTAAAAACTCAAAAATTGACTAACCAAACAACTGTGCAAATAAGGCAGGAAAACTCCGGACTTTAGAAGTCAGAAAGGCAAACTCTGGCTTATATAAGCAGTCTGGAAGCGGTACTGAAGGGCCCACACTTGTCTGAATGGTAGCTAAAGAACCAGAGCATCTCAAGGGCTGAGAGTAGTACTAACAGATAGTGTTGAAAGAATAGAAACAGTAAAATGAAATAATGTCAGAAGAAATAAGAGAATGAATGAAGGGAGAGTGAAGAGATAAGGAGTGAGAAAAGGAAGAAATGAGAAGGGCTCCCCATCCACAGATAACATCTTCAAAGAGCCACTTAGCTATAGTGTCTGTATTCTCTTGTTGAAGCATGCAAAACTCCAGCCAATGTACCAACAAGCATCTTCTCTAAATGATGTACTTGTAGCACTCAGACTTGGGCATGTGCATGGTGTCAATATATATCTTTCCAAACAATGGTGCTGGTGTCACTACAGTAAGAGAAATAAGAACTTAACGTGTCTACTAGACTTGGCAAAGATAACAAGTGCAAATATATTATACAATATTGGTGCTAACTTGAGGCCACCAAAAGCACTTTGATAGGTTTGCCCTAGTTATGTAGAGTCTCTGATATCCCAAATCATTGTACATAGCATGTAGAATTTTGATACAACTGTCTGGTTTGATTACTAATTTGTAGGTGCCAGCCCTATTTTGTCGCCAAAGTTGATTCTCAGCCAGAAAAAAAGTTGTTGCATAGCAAATGAATGTAGTGTATTCCATATCCATAAGGTCTGGTGGTTATTGCAAATCTTGTAGCCACTTTCTAACCTGGTCAACTCGCTGATCTTCTGACTTAGCTTTAGCACTTTGAGGAACTGCTATGTATAGTAGGTTTTGGCTGTTTTCTTGCAAAGGTCTGGGTTCCTTGACTATCTTTAGATTGTTAGATGGCTTAGCAATGTTATAAATACTGGCCATGTAAAAAGTCAATAGTGTCTGATATGGCTTAGGTTGATATGGCATAATAGAGTGTAGCCAGGTTGAGACTGGCTAATCTTCATGAAGTGCTGGAATAGATATTTGAATAATATGTATAAAACCATATAGTCAATCAATCTAGTTATCAAATATGTCGTTGTTGCTATTGTCTGGCACCTTGTCTTCTGGCTATCTTGGTCATCTTGATAATCTGTCCAGCCCATAAAACACGCTTTTAATATGTACTAACTCAAAGTGAAACATTAGTGTCCTTCTAGGAGAGCCGGAGACACGGAGGCGATCCGAGAAAAAGGTCTATGTGATGACTCAGCAATGGTGGCGAGCAACAAATTTCCCTCCTCGCCACCATTGCGGAAACCTCGGGTCATCACACAGACAGATAAGATCGATTTTGAGTCTGATACTAGGCTATTCATAAGTACTCAAAGACAATGGCCACCAGATTGAACCCGCACAAGCAAGTATGTCCAGATTTTGCCTCTGACAAGTTCGCAGAAGCGAGAATAGTGCTGTGTGAGGGCAATGAGGCGCTAGACGAGGCTGCGGCCACGGTATTGCTGACACAGGCCTGGAATGCAACCAACAGGGCCAAACGAGCGACCTGGGACAACCAGGTGAGAGAACAGGAACAATGCAAGGAATGGAGGGCCAGAGTGGAGGAGGAGGAGAGGGAACGCAAGGCCGAGGCTAGAGCTCACGAGGAACGGACCGAGGCCAGGGAAGAGATGAAGAGGAACAAGCTCAAGTACCTTGACATTCCCATAAGGCCCCCACCCGAGCTTCTGGTGGAGATTGCGTCGCGGTATGCGACGTCCAAACTCCAGAAGGGTCAGTATGTAGAGCTATGGTACTTCACCAATGCTGGCCTTGGACAAGCCAAGGCCAACAATGCAACGGTGGACGAGGACGCAATGGTCACAGTAACAGGGAAGGATGGACGGGTCAACCTGATCCCCGTGGCCGCCACAAAGGAATCAAAATCAGTAGTCCCAGACCGTCTGCTAACTTGGGATGACTTCACTGTGGCCATGAGGCAGATTCTGTTTGCAATGGAAGCTGCAGCGTGGACGGAACAGCGCATCACAATGCTGGCGAACTTCTGGGATAAGCTGCAGGCTCACCCCTACAGATCGTCCCCAGACCCTCTCGACATGGTCGCCCTCCTACGGTACCAGGACAAACAGCGTAGGGCGTGGCACCAAGCCATCGGGTCTCCCGCAGGGGCATGGGACATCAGCGTTGTAAGCGAGACTATCCTAGACAGGATGAGGGGCGAGGTGTACAGAGATGAAAGGAGGCAAAAAGATAGAGAGAATGACGGTCTGGTGAGTCCACCACCACCACGGACAGAGTACAACTGCTGACCAGGCACCAAATTTCTTTACCCATCCTCTCACCATGCACGCCTACCCCTCACGCGCTGCACACTTACCCGAACGAACGTCGACCCATTGACACCAATCATGGTGCTTCCTCGGCACGCTAACGCTTGCGACGTCCACATTCCGCGATGCAAATGGGTGACCCCTTGCGACCTTTGGTTGGCGACCACTCGCGATGAACCCATCCCGTGATACGTACACATTGTTACATGCATACCCCCCTGGTGCACGATCGCGACGAACACATCCCGTGATCTCGACATACCAACGCCGTGTCTCGCACATGTGCCATCCATACACTGTGTTTTACACACACGTTCTACGCATGCACCGACGCAGTGCATGGCCTCTCACAATGACAAAATCCTGCGATGCCCCCCCCGTCGCACACCATGTCTCACACATGCCGCGTCCCTCCTCTCGGACCTCGACCATCGCTGTGGCTTGCACGCGATGTCATCATCCCGTGCTGCTGACATGTCTCCATTGACAGGGTCGCTCGTATCCACACATACGTGGCAACACTCATCCAACAGGTGGACAAACTACAAGCCGCATTACTAGAGGCCTGAGAGGCAGCCAGGGGACGTGCAAAACGATTACGGAGCCCTCATTCATGCAGGCTGGCCAGACAACAGAGGCGCCGACGCAGCTCGGACTCCTGCAAGAGGTCCTCACACCATGGGGGTGACTCCTACAGGCCCGCTCGCAACACGTCCCCCAGAAGGAGCAGGTCGCCCCGTGGCAAGCACGGCAGGGGTTTTCGCAACGGCGCAGGAAGAATTTTGGCTGCCTGCACCGTCTGCCTCGGCCGCAATCCCCACCATGTCATTGAATGCAGCAGGATGCGGACCTGGGACAATACACACCCCACGATGGTGGAAAGGGTCAACCGATCCCTCATCATGTGGGATGGTCGCCCCATCTGTGCAGACTGGCAGCGAGAGCAAGGATGCCGGCAGCTCCATGATGAGAGACACTTCTGCTCGGGCTGCCGCTCTCAATCCCATGGGGCTCAGACATGTCCTCGGGCGCAGAGGGCCTACTGAAGGCTGCCCATACTCTCCCAGAGTATGGGAAGCTGAGCTACGTGGGGCAGGACTTGAAGGCAAGTATCCCCACATCATCAATGGTTTGCAGCAAGGCTTTATCTTTGACTTCCCGGTCATCCTCAAGACACAGTCCCCGCCCAACACAAAATTGACGCTGGAATTTGATGAGGTCTTCAGGAGGGCGGTCCAGGAAGAGGTCTCCAAAGGCCGATACATTGGGCCATGCTCACGCATGACATTGGAGGAAGTGGTGGGGCCCTTCCAGACCTCACCCATGTCGGTCATTCCCAAATCTACACCAGGGAAGTTCCGCCTCGTCCAGGACATGTCATTCCCAAGGAAACTCTCGGGCACCACGCCTCACCTGTCGATCAACTCGTACACAAGTGCAGAGCGCTTCTCCTGTACATGGGGCATGTTCAATGCAGTTGCCCTCACCATCGCAAGGCTACCACTGGGTTCGCAAGCTGCAGTCCGTGACGTTGCTGAGGCCTATAGGACCATACCTCTACACAGCACACAGTGGCCAGCGACAGTGGTGCGGACCGGCAACGACAAATTCTACCTCGACCTATTCCTGTGCTTTGGGGCGTCTCCATTGTCAGGGGGCTATGGCCAGCCAGCGGATGCGGCGTTGGATATCGTGTGCCACCATGGGTTGGGCCTGATCTCCAGATGGGTTGACAACCACATCTTCTTTCGGATTCGAAGAGAATATGTTGACGAGTACAACCAGCAGCGACACCAATGGTGGGACGACATTGCTTGGAGAGGGCTGCACCAGACAGGAGGCCGGATTTGGTATGGTGGACATGAATTCAAGAATGGGACAGTCGAAGAGTTTGACGAGGACTGCACCGCCCCCTTGCGCTCTCTCCCCAGCAAGGATGACTCCGACTTCACCTATGGGATGGCAGACATTGACGAACTGTCAGAGCGATTGGGTATACTCTGGGAGAGGACCAAGGACAGACCATTTGCTGCCACGAACACATACATTGGGCTATCGTGGGACTTGGAGGAGAAGACGGTCGGCCTGGGAGAAGGTAAGGCAGCCAAATACTTACAGGCAGTTGAAGATTGGCTGGGCTCCCCAAGACACAACCTCAAAAAGGTTCAAGGGCTATATGGGAAGCTGCTACACGCGACTCTGGTCTACCCTACTGGATGGGCCTATCTCACCAAGCTCGAAGGTATGTTGGCCACAGGAGTCTTCGTCCATATGTGCCGCATAGAGCCACAAAAGGGCTGCCAGAGGACCTCAACTGGTGGAGATCAATGCTACGAAAGGGGACTCAGCGCCCCATACCAGCACCAACCCAGGTCGCAGATCTCAGTGCCTTCTCAGATGCCAGCTCAGGGGTTGGCATCGCTATTGTCATTGGTAGCGGCTGGCATGCCTGGAGACTTATGCCAGATTGGAGGACTCGCAATGGACAATGTGACATCCAGTGGGCAGAAGCAGTCGGGTTTGAGCTCCTCACCAAGGCAGTTATATGGTCAGCAGGCACAGGTAGGCATTACAAGTTGCATGGCGACAACCAGGGAGTGGTCGAAGGATGGGGCAACGGTAGGAGCAGGAATGCAGTGGTCAACAACGTCTTCAAGAGGATACACAAGTTCCTTGATGATGCAGGCGCGTCCAGCTCCATACATGTGACATGGCATACATACCAAGTGGCCTCAACCCAGCTGACACGCCATCCAGGGGCCAATACCCGAGTTTCAGACTCCTCCTCCCAGAGATTGAGCTATCAGGCAAGGCCAGCAGCCTCCTCGTTGATGTGGTTGAACCCTTCACAGCAAAGGAACTCCAGCTTCTCCGTGATGGGAGATACTCACCAGAGGCCAAGCAAGTCATTGACAACGTTTGCCGCCGCTCTCATACCTGGGAGCTCAAAACCAGTGCCAGATTCAACGAAGAGCTGCTTGCGCACAGCACAGCAACCTGGGAGATTGAATGAGGGCTGCCGCTTCAATGCACCACTGCCATCCCTACTCACAGATGCACAGCCTCGACCATACAAGCCCTGCCTGTCGCTGAATCCTTCAGTCCTAAGACCCCACTGCCCAGCAAGAGATAGACTTCTTCTGTGGAGGCCAGCGACAATGGCCTCACTTGAGACAAGGGGTCTGACAGAAGAGGATCTGGAGAAAGTAATGGCAGTGAAGTCAGCAGCATGGACAGGCGGCACACGTGGATCATACGGCTCAGGTTTATTGGTATACCATGCTTACTGCGACTATAGATCGATCCCTGAGCAGGAGAGATGCCCGGCCCACCAGTCACTGATCCTGGCCTTCATTGCAGCCTGCGCAGGATCCTACTCAGGATCGGCTCTTGCCAACAATCTCTATGCGGTTCAGGCATGGCACACATTGCATGGCCAGAGGTGGGAGATCACACAAGCGGAGGTACAGGTGGCTCTGGACGGGGCAGCAGCATTGGCACCGGCATCCTCAAAAAAGCCCAAACGTGATCCGTTCACAATGGAACTCATAGAAAAACTCACGGCGCAGCTTGACCTCACAGATCCATTAGATGCGGCGGTCAACGCATGCCTTAAAACAGCCTTTTGGTCAATGGCTAGGCTTGGTGAGCTTACGGTGGGGAGCTTGAAAGCATTTGACCCTACAGTGCATGTCAAGAGGTCTGACATGAGGACAGGAGAGGACAGGGGAGGTAACAAAGTCACAGTAATCTTCGTCCCTAGAACAAAGGCATCCAGCAGCGGCGAAGACCTCTACTTTGCCAGACAGGAAGGACCTTGTGATCCGGTGACAGCCCTTCAGAACCACCTCGCCGTCAACGACCCTAGCCCAAACGGTCATCTATTCAAGTACAAATACAGGGGCATGCGGCGGCCGCTGACGAGGTCAGTGTTTGCGAGGAGGCTTAACAACATAGCTGGTCGGCTTGGCCTACAGAACCTGCGCTTCCACAGCATACGAATCGGCTCGGTCCTCAAGTACCTACTGAGAGGCGTACTATTGAATGTAGTCAAAAGCATAGGCTGCTGGTCCAGCGATGCCTTTGCCCTGTACCTGCGCAAGCATGCTTTGGTTCTAGCCCCCTATCTGCAAGACAACCCCGTGCTGGGAGAGTTCACAAGGATCACGCTCCCACCAGTCAGATAGGTCAGTCGTGCTCCTTACTAAGGGGGTCCGCGTTGCGCACAACACGTCGTGGAGCTCCTAAAATTTGGGAATTGTAGCTCACCATGGACCCCCACAGATCCAATGTTTCATGCCAAGGAACCTGCGGTTCCTTCCCCAAAAGATGCCCCAAATATGTCAAGTAATGGTGTCAGATTTACATTAATTAGTTTCTAATATATTTGAGAATCACGATCACACGCAGACTTACAAGTCACCAGCTTAGCTAACACATAGATGTCCTTCTAGGAGAGCCGGAGACACAGAGGCAATCCAAGAAAAGGGTCTATGTGATGACTCAGCAATGGTGGCAAGCAACAAATTTCCCTCCTCGCCACCATCACGGAAACCTCGGGTCATCACACAGACAGATAAGATCAATTTTGACCCACCCGCCACACCCTATTTCGCAGTCTCACTCAAGTACAGCTCAACGCATCGATCACAGGTGGACGAGCTCCGATGGTTGCGACATTGGCCCACCCACCCATTGTAGCTGGGAATCGTAGCTCACCACGGACCTCCACAGATCCAATGTTTCGTGCCAAGGAACCTGTGGTTCCTTCCCCAAAAGATGCCCCCAAATATGTCGAGTAATGGTGTCAGATTTACATTAATTAGTTTCCAATACATTTGAGAATCACGATCACACGCAGACTTACAAGTCACCAGCTTAGCTAACACATAGATATTGCTACTATCCAGTGATTCATACTGGCTGAGGGTTCGATGTCTGGATTCTGTAGCATTCCTTTGATGTAGCATGCATCTACTTTGACAATCAGATTTTAAACCCCAATAAAATACATTTGTAGTGCCTGAAACAATTGAAACAAGCCATATAATTCTAGCTTGGGCTAACTATAGTGTGATTCTCTGTCATTAAGGGTAATCAATCCAAAGCAATTGTAATGTCTGATTTTTTGATTGGTGCTATCACACTAACATAAAAAGAAGCTGACAGCAATACATGAGGTGTCAACGGCAAGTATAATAGGATTGGGAGTAGTATAGTCAATGGGTACCAATGGCTTCACTTCCTGTAGTGTGCTTTCACTAAATACTTTTGGGCATTACTTTGATCAGATCTGAACTCAAAGGAAACCTCTAAATAGGTTAAGCAATTAAGAGTGTGTGTCTAATATGAAAAATGATGTATGAACATGTGCAGTACCTCCACAGTGCTCAAGAATGCACAGACTTCTAAAAAGTTATGACAGACTCCTCATTTCTCGAGAAGCGCTAATTGGCTCTCTTTAGAAATCCTGCCTTTTGGCATGCAGATGTGTCCTAAAATTTTAAATTGCAATGTGCAAAGGATCAACTTGTGTCCTGAAAATGTTCTGCCACAATACTTCATGTGCTGGAGTACTTGGTTGACCAGATAAAAGAAGTCCCATAACGTCATACAGATATTAAGATTCTCTGGATGCACCTCAGGCTTGGCATCTACTAAGCACCAGTCTTTCAGACTCTTAATGCCAACATCATCAATGAAACTGAGCACATGATGTGGTATTTCAGGCTGTAGGATAAACATAATGTTGTCATAAAATATAGATACCGAGTTTGTCTATCTTATAAGAAGCGTAACTAGCTGTAGCACCTCAAGTAGTATTTGAAATGTAGTTAAGTCTTGAGATGTAAGGTGGATCAAGCACTTATTGTAGCCAATGTATAAATCCAGGATAGCGCTACATATTCATCCTGCAAAAGAACTCAGTGATGTGATTAGAAAAGAGCGGTATCCCTGAATGGCAAATTGTGACTTTGTTTAATGGCTCTAAACTGTGAACTATATGTAGCTTCCCATTTTTCTTTAATACATAAAACCACCTTAATTGGTAAGCCAAATTAGAAGGCTCATATACACTAGCTGCTATCTTAGAGCAAATAATTTGACAAACTTCAGCTTTGATTCCTGGCATTATAGGTTGGTTATGCTTGGTCCAGGATATGTGAGGTATAGTTGGTATAACTACTAGAGGAAAAAAGTCAGTCTTTAATTTATCATGCTCAGAGTCTTTTCAAGCAAACGCCTCATTCTGTTTTTGCATGATGTCAACTAATACATCTAGTTCCACCATTAATAAGAATTCTGTATCATGGGCACTAAGAAATAGCATCTTTTGTTCTGCTATAAATTGTCCTATTGGTTTGAAGAGTAGTGGATTCAGGTCGAGTTTGGACAGAATAGCTAACAGGTTGCCTATTATTTTTCTTTTAATGCAAAATTCCTTGGGTACAATGCTCATTACCGGTTTCATTTTAAGTGCTAGTGATTTATATTTCTTCTTGACCTGAACCTCTTTGTGCTTAGAGGTACTATTGTTAGCAAACAAATTATAAATAGAACTTTGGTTTCTAGCAAAATCTGATATCAATAGTTCTGTAAAATCAGGAGTAAAAACAAAATAAGTGTCTGTTGAAAGGTTTTCAGTAATATCCAAAGCTGTAAAATATAGGTAGAATAAAGCTTTGCTAGTAAGCAATGAAAAAGAATAAGATTTCATGGGCTAAAGGGGTATGTAATATAAGGTTTACTTGCCTAGTCCAATGATTGTAGTCCAAGATCAGCACTTCATCTCTATGATCCTCATCACTCATCTCCTTAATGGTGCCAGAAAACACTCACAAGGATCATTGCTAATGTAAGGTTGCTTTCTTAGTTCTGGCTTCTGAAATTTTTCTTGGAGAAATATCAGTACCGTTCTCTTGACACCTGAGTTAGAGTCGCTAATAATTAATGTTGTTTCTTCTTCAGACATTGTCTTAACTACTATTCATGCTAACACATCAAAAAGCCTTCTTAATAACAAGTTATATGCAGAAGATTTTAAAATATGAATTTGCAGATGGAATGTCAGATCATAAATAGCACAGAGAACATTATGAGCCATTTCCAAGAATTGATCAATGGTGCCATTAGCGCTCTGCATATTAAAAATGATTGTAGGGTCATAAATGATGCCAAGCTTGTTAGTGATGTCAGCAGCCATTGAAATAATCTGAGATCTACTATCTACAATGAACTCTATCTTGCTTTTCTCATTTATGGTCAACATGATCAAATGGATAGCATGAGAATCCTGGGCTACAGTAAGGATGGCGGGATCTTTGCTAGATCTTAACAACTTGAAGTAAGTTTTGACCAGGTCAATTGATGTAGCTTTTTTAGATAGCATGGCCTTTTCTTTGATTTCTAAAGCTACTGTCTCTGTTATGTATGCAAATCTAAATAGCACATCATTGCACTTGTCCACTGCTATTACATTGTTAGCTATATTTTGTTGAGATGTGACAGCTGTATGCATCTGGTTCCTGACATCTGACATCATACTGCATAGTTCTCCTATCAACAGTGTGACTTGACTTTTTATAATACAATCAAAGACTTCTTTAGACTTTTCCAAGTCATAGATAGGCACTGTTGGTCAATAGCCTCCCATAGGCTTGTCTGACACTCCAAAATTGCGATTGACAGGAGAGATATAGTTTCCCGCAAGGCCTGAATACGAATAAAGAGAAGATTCAGTAGCAGTGGGTGTCTTAGTTGTTTCAGCGGTATTGTTTTTAGTGCTGGCTATCAATGGTTTTGTAGAGGCCAAATCTGCTGTAGCACCAGCTGGCCTATAATTCTTTAACAGCTGTTTGCCCTTCTTTATTTCTATTCCATCAAAGACCTGATTTTTTAGCGACTTTAGTTCTCTTTCTAGTGTCCTGATTCTTTTCTCACATGATAGTGCTGGTCATTTATTAACAGTGTTAAGCTGTAGTATCTTGTAAATGAGCACCTGCTGCAGGGCTGCTTCTGCTTCTGTCATTGCTGTACTGTTTAAATTCCCTGTCACTAAATTCCTGAGATTGTGTTGATGCCATTTATCAATATGTCCTTGAAAAGTCTTATGCTCTGGATAAAGAGGGATGTTAGTGCCTGAGAGTAAGACTATTTTTTCATCTGTGCTCCGGCATGCTCTTCTGTTGGCATAAGTATTGTTTGAAAATAGCATAGTGACCTCTAGTCATTGTATGGCCTGCTTCACCACAGAAATGGCAAAGTTCTGCTTGCATGTTGTTGTGTGGCACATTAAGACTAGTCAAAATCAAGGTTTTTAACTTGCTCATGACATTGGTGACAGCAGTATTGACAGTGTTTTCTACATCCTCCTTCTTAACAAACTCACTATAGTTGCTAGTGGCGCTAAGAGCTGGCACCCCGACTCGAGGTGCCATTCTCCCATTTTTGGCACTAGTAGATTGCTGTAAAGAAATGCCAGTATCCATACCTTTCAGTATTTATTTACCTGCTTTAAAGACTTTATCTATATTATATAGTTCCTCAGGATAGTGTTCAGACATAAGAATTTCTAGATGGTGTGCTATTCTGATCCATAATGATGTCAAAATTCCTTGTTGGAATAAGTGTTGCTCTTCATTCCTGTATAGCTTCCCATTTTGTATTAGCCATTGTGCAATTCACTGAAAGTCCCAATAATATGTAAATAGTGTTCCTAGCATATAGATTCCTGTTGCAAAGGTGTTCTGTACCAGCTTTTAAATTTCCATAATCGTGTAATGCACAGATTTTTCAGTGCCAGGATATAAACTAATGATCATTTTCTTCCATTCCTTATAGATAAAAAGTCTGGGTGCTGGCTCATTTGTTAATCCTTGAAACTCAATTAAGCCTATCTAGGATTCTGCTGTGTTATATGAGATATATTTAGCGGCATATTCCTTCATCTGTGTATTGTTGGTTACTTGACAGTCACATAGTAAATATTCCAATTCCTTGAAATATTGCTTTAGCTTACAAGGCTTTGTTTTGTCTTATTTTAGCAACAAGAAGTGGTTTCTAGATGGCATGTGCTGAGTGGTTGCCTGCTCAATATTGGCTGGTGTGGTATGTCAAAGTAGGAATAGTGATGGTAGTGCTAGTTTTGCTTAGCATTGTCATAGTAGGTATGGGCTTGAGTAATTCTGAGTCACTAAGTTTTAGTGATAATGACCTAGATAACTCTTCTAGAGAAGTAAGCAGTGTGTGGTTTTCACCTGCTAGGTACTTGAAAGGTCAGGAAAATGGGAAAAAGCTTTAGGCCAAGCTATCTGGAGCAGCCTCAAGCTCCTAGTCTAATGTCTGTCTTAGTAGCGTGCCTGGTAAATGCGGTGAATTGATGGTGATTTGTTCAAATGCACTCTCCAACAAGAGGCAGCACTGTCGCTGGGCTTGGATTTCTAGCAGAATTCTGTCCTAACAAAACCCCTTGCAGTAGGCTCCAAAATGATGATGCCAACTGTGGTTGGATGCACTAGACATTTACACAGTACAACACCATCTCCAGCACCTGGCATGTGTAGTTGTGAGGAGTCCTGACAAAGTCTCAGTGTGCTCGAGCAAATGTAATAGAATAATGTGCTAGATGATAGCATCTTGGATGCTACCTAGCAAACTATAAGCACCATGGTTTAAGCAAAGATATATAAATAAAGATGAATAGCGCAGCATAATGTGCCTGATGTATTTACAAAGTCACTAGCTCAAGTCAAGTTTGAAAAGTTCTGTGAACTACTTGGCATTGTCTAATCCCCATTCATATTGAGGGGGAGTGTTGAGGATAACAGTCTGCTATTTCCTAATTTAGTCAATCATATTTTTTTTTTCATTTGTTACATGTCACACCTCAGTGTTTTCCCAACCACTGAGGTGTAAGTCAATCTTCATAATATACTCAATATATTACTCATTATCTGTAGCGACAATCTCTTTTACTACAGGTATATATACCCAATATACTACAGTGTTTTCTCAACCACTAAAGTCTACAATCTCTTTTACTATAGTCATCCGATATCCTCTGAGACCGGTTCCACCTCAACAGGTTATGGGCCCTGACATTACCTATGATATCTCATCAACAAAGTTGACAGTCCTGGCGCTTGCAGCTAATGGCTCAAACTAGACTATGTACCAAGAATGCATCACAAATGCTGTGACATCTAAGAAGCTCTGGAGATATCTTACAGGTACTGTACATAAACTGGTCACGCTAGTTGAATGCAAAGGATCTTTCTATCATGATGACAAGTCCCTGGCTCTATTGTCTGATGATCAGATCGAAGAGATTGAGGATGCCATAGAGGAATGGTTGCAGAAAGAGGCTCAGATTCATGAGATCATCTATAGCACTGTAGATCAGTCTACTTTCTATCAAGTTAAGGGTGAACCTACTGCTGCTGATATTTGGAAAAAGCTTGCATTGATTCATGGCAGCAAAGGAGCCATATACAAAACCGATCTTCTTGCTCAATTGCAAAACACTCACTTCATCAAAAATAGTGAAGTTGACATGTGTACACACCTTGCTAGCATAGTTGTAATCAAAGAGCGCCTTGCTGAAATAGGTTGTCCTCTGTCTGATGTGTCATTTGCTAGCTACATCTGCACATCACTGTCTCTTGCCCTGACATATAAACCTCTTTTTACTACACTCGCAACATCTGCACGCACCTCTGGAAAACCAATCTTGAGCCAGGATCTCATCTGGCACCTCAACAAGGAAGCATCACTTCTCTTGCTATTGATGCCTCCAATGACAACTCAAACAACAACATGGCACTTGCTGTTACATCTGGACACAGCCATGGAGCCCATGCCACATCCCCATCTGCCAGAATTATAATCAATTGTGGTGCTAGCAGCCATTTCTTGCCATCTCGCAAAAAAAATTATAAACTACCAGGAAATTAATCCTGAACCAGTCTGTGCAGCTGATAGATGTACCTTCAGTGCTTTTGTCAGCGGAGATCTGCAAATCTGTCTACCCATGAAGATGGGGGAAAAGTCAGTCCCCATTCTTTTCAAAAGGGTTTACTACACACCTACTATGGCATTCACACTGGTTTCCATATCATATCTTGATTGTGCCAGTTGTTCTCTCCTCATTGAGGATGGAATATGTGTCATTAGAAGTCCGAAGCCACAATATTGTGTCATTGGTTGTGTCCCAGCAATTTGTGGACTATACCATGCTGATAGATCAACACCCTCCTATAATCACATCATGAATATCACATCAAAGTCTATCTCAATTAATGAGCTCCACCATTGGATGGGGCACATAAATCACAAAGACTTACGTGAGGCAGTCTGCCTCAGGGTTGTCACTGGTGTTGAACTCGACATGTCATCTGAACCTGAGTTCTGTGAAGCATGTGTCAAAGAGAAGACACAGCATCAGCCATTCCCAAAGAAGAGTAAAACTAAGTACACTCACTATGGAGAAAAGATTGTTGGAGACTTATGGGGTCCCACACAGATTAAGTTGCTTGGCAGAAATACCTATTCCTATACAAACATTGATCTGTATACTTGTGAAGAACACATCACTTTTCTCACACGCAAGTCCAATGCATTCAAGGCCTACCACGATTATGAAGCATGAGTAAAGGTTCACTATAATGCAAATATTAAAACCTATGGTTGCGACAGGGGTGGCGAGTTTTTGAGCACAAAAATAAAAGCTCACCAAGATGCTGCTGGCACTGTTTGCAATCTTACTGTGCATGATTCTCCCCAATCCAATGGTGTTGCTGAGCGTGCAAATCACACCATTGTTGAGGGTGCACGTACCATGATGATTGCATCAGGTCTACCTAAATATCTGTGGGCAAAGGCCAAATATCATATGGTCTGGCTAAGGAACCAAACACTGACTCATGCTATCCCTGACAACATAACACCATACCAGATGGCAACAGGACATAAACCTGATATATCATCAGTCCGTAAATGGGGAGTGCATGCTTATATCAAGCTGCACAAAGCAGGGAAGCTTGATTCAAAGGTTGAGGAAGGGAAGTTTGTTGGCATCAATGATAAACCCAAAGGGTATAGGGTATACTGGCCTGGAAAATGCCAAGTCACAATCGAGAGAGACATCTACTTTAACAAAGAAGCAGCTCTCAACCCAGACAATGTTCAGATTGAGGGGGAGTAGGGCTTACTTATCAACTCAGACAGCTCCCAGACTTCAAAATCACCCAGCTCACCCAACTCCTTGAAGATATTCCCAGAGACTCCTATTGACATCACCAAAGCTGAAACCAAAAATCCTTCCACATTGGTTACAGTCGATGAAAAACACATCAAAACCCTGCAAAAACCACCTCAAACCACTTCAGACAGCCCACAGACTGAGAACTCACCCTCTCCTAATGCTCCACACCTCAAAAAGCATCAGAACTCACTAAGTGGCCTCCAGCAATTTGATCCTATGCAATATGGCCAAGAACAACGTCGAAGCACCCCAAAAACCACAAGTGTTGCTGACTTTGTCAAGTCTGCTCTTATAGTTGATGCCACAGAAATTCTTGAACCTAGCAGAGTCAAAATCAAGACTGAGTGAATACACGACATAATTGAGCATGCAATGGCAGTAAGTGAGGATGTACCATCCATTAAGGATGCATTGAGTGATGGTGAGAAAGAGAATTGGTCAGCCACAATAGACGCTGAACTTAACCAAATCAAGAAACTCAGTACTTGGGAAATTGTTGAAACACTCAAAAATGCTAATGTTATCCCATGTCAGTATGTTTTATGCCATAAACATGGTGCTGATAGACAAATAATCTGGTACAAGGCTCGACTCATTGCTAAGGGATTCAAATAGCAATTTGAAGTCGATTACTCCAAAACATTTGCTCCAACTGTATGTGCTGCCACACTTCGCATCCTTCTGTCAATTGCAGCATCAAGTGGTGCTTTTATCAAACAAGCCAATGTTAAAAACGCATACCTAAACTCATCTCTTAAAGAAAATGAGGTTATTTTTATGCAATTTCTGCTTCACTACTGACAGTTCATAGTTTACCTCCTAAATTTGCAAAACTGCCTAATTCAAAGCTTACATGTTGACTCAAACGCCCACTTTATGGTACAAAGCAGGGTGCCCACCACTGGTATGAGGAAGTATTCAATATATTCACTGATCTTAGCTATACTGCTTGCCAAGCTGACATTGCTGTTTTTTACAAAGTCAATGACAATGATTACACAATTGTTGCTGTTGCAACCAATGACTTTACTATAATTGGTAATTTTAACCAAAACTACCACTCTGATTAAAGAGCAGCTCAGCAAACTGTTTGAATTTGTTGATCTCAGCCCTATCAACTGGCTACTTAGAGTCAGCCTTACCAGAGATTAGAATGCTCATACCATCTCACTGGGCCAACAGGCCTATGTTGAACAAATTATTCGACGTTTCAGTCTTGAAGAATCACGCATTGCTGTAACGCCCATGGAACCCACAGCTGACTACATGCCGGATTCCCCCTCAGTTTCCCCAATATTACTGTCACCTGCAGAGAAAACATGCTATCGAGAAATGATCGGATTGCTCATGTATGTAGCTGTAATAACATGCCCTGATATTGCCTATGCAGTATCAATTTTGTCTCAGTTTCTCAACACCCCTTGATCTACTCACATGATAGCTGTCACTTGGGTGTTCTGCTATCTCTGTGGTACATTAAATATGAAGCTTACACTTGGAGGATTAGACACTGAGGTCTCTGGCTATTCTGACACTGATTGCACTTTACATCTTCATCAACACTCAATTTTCAGCTTCACATTCTTTATTGGGCACATGGCTGTTTCCTGGAGTTTGAAAAAGCAGCTAATTATCACACTCTCCAGCATGGAATCTGAATATGTTGCCTTGACACACTCTGCCAAGGACATAATATGGATACATAGCTTCTTTGAGATCTTTCTTTCTTTACTTTTTTTTCTTTACCTACCAATGTTTACTGTGACAACCAGGGCACCATTTGACTCTTAAAGGACACAAATTTCCATGCATGCACAAAACATATTGACATTCATTTTCACTTTATTTGTCAGACTGTATCCTCTGGTCACGTTTACATTCACTACCTTCCCACTGCTGACATAATCGTGGATATATTTACAAAGTCACTAGCTTGAGTCAAGTTCGAAAAGTTCCATAAACTACTTGGCATCGCCTAATCTGCATTCATATCGAGGGGGAGTATTAAGGACAACAGTCTGCTATTTCCTAATTTAGTCAATCGTATGTTTTTCTTTTGTTTTTTACATGTCACACCTTAGTGTTTAGTATGTCAAGTGTCAGCCAACCTATGATGTCCCTTGATGCACTCAGTCCGAGTAGAAGCCTATCATTGCTCTGCCTATTACATTGCCTTGTCTATCTTAAAATGTCTGTTTTTTTTCTTTTCCTTCATTGTTCTCTCTTGGCAACTGTCAGGGAACTCCTCATTTCTTCCTTTTTTCACTCCCTATTCCTTCACTCTTCTTTCATTCATTTCCTTATTTCTTCTATCATTCTCTCATTTTGCTGTTTCTATTTTCTCAACACTATTTGTTAGTATTATTCTCAGCTTTTGAGGTGCTCTGGGTCTTTAGCTATCATTCAGACAAGTGTGGGCCCTTCAGCACCGCTTCCAGATGGCTTATATAAGCTAGAGTTTTTCCTGACTTTCAAAGTCTGGAGTTTTCCTGCCTTGTTTGTACAGTTGTTTATTTAGATAATTTTCAAGTTTTTAAGATTGTGTTGTACTGTACAGTTGTTTCCCATGCTTCAGAAGCCCCAGAAGCATCCAACCTGGCATAGGAAATCTCTATACTTGTTCTCTTTGGATCTCCCTCTGCCAGGTTGTTGAGGATAAGGGACTCCTGCGACCGTATGTCATATCTTGGATATAAAGTGACGCTTTTCCTTTTATAGATACTTCTCGATCGTTATTGCCTGCACCGGTCCTGGAGACCAGCGCGATCGGTATTTGCTAGTCTTTGGAAAAACCTTAAATATTTTACTACTTATTTTACAATACCCACAGAAAGCCACCCTCAGTCGTACTATGCATATACTTGTGTGACTGAGGGTGAGCAGACCTTACTTACCTTATCACAATTACTCGTACTCATTATATCTGTAGACTAAGACATCTGTATTCGTCTACACAGGTGAGTAGTTATTATGATATTGTCAGTACATACTCTAATACACTTTGGATCTCCCTCTGCCAGCTGTGTGACTGAGCCACAGCCTTTAAAGGTTGCCCTTACACTTCTAAAGCTCCAACCATTTAGTTTAACAGAAGGTATAAATGATAAAGAAATGGTAAATAAATGGTAAATGGTTATGTAACCAAGTGATGTTTCAGATGGTGACCTGATCAAGACTAATGACTTTGTAGTTATGGTGAGTACACTACTATGCCCTACAGGCCCCCACACCCTCTGATGGATTGTGAGGATTCGAAGATGCAGAGCCAAGCAGAGCCTCAATTTGTCATCAAGAGTACCTGTAATAACTTGTGACCTGCCAACTGTGTAGTAGGGCATAGTATTCTTTGTATTTAACTAAGTAACTATAAACTAGCATAACAGTGTTGTGTTACATGCCCAGAATGTGATATAAACTCTTTAGTCTGGGTTGCCAAAGTTCAAGGATGATAGTATGTCTGAGTCACTCTGCTTGTGGAAAATATCTTGATACTCTTTTGAACACTTCCTGTCTCAGTACCATTGGAAACAGGGGATGACAAAATGTCTCGTGTTCTCACTGTAGAAGAGGGTGAGACATGCTACTTTTAACTGACACTTTTTTGGAGGAGTGTTTAACCGACACTTTGATCTCTTGTTTAAGGAGGACAATGACTGCCCATGATAGACAAGGATGGCTTCATTATATACGGCGAGGTCCCCATGGCATATTCACCGCCACCAAGACACAGCCGCGTCTCAATTAGATAATTGATTTTGTATTGCTTCAGAAGTCTGAGAACCCTAGTGTAGCAACACCTCCCATAACCATAACATGCGCCATCTGTGTGATCGGAGTGCCATCTGTGGTGAAGGTCACGGTACCACTTAGAATTTTCACGAACTGAAAAAAAAACTACTCGGGTGGTTAAATGAGATATCACTGTGAGGTCTGTAAAGACGCTACACCTGAACGTTACGTAATATTTGAACTTTAACATTTTCATGTTACCGCCGCGTATGTATTTCCTGTCTTCTAGGTGCCTGTTCTTACCATTCCTACCTAGCCTATGCTACAAGCCGCACGTAATTTCTTCTCTATTGCACGCAATGAATGGATCCGGT
>QGOA01004861.1:0-36664 GCA_003313075.1 Termitomyces sp. MG16
CATCCAAATGTTCCTTGATTTCATCCCTCTCCTCCCTAGCAATCTCCAAAGTTGTCCTATCATGGCTCTTGTAGATGTACTTGTGAATGTATTTGATTGCGTCCACTGAAGCACAGACTTCCACATTGATATGACATTGGAATTTGGCTGAGAGATATGGATTGTATGGGACAACATTACGATTGTCATAACGACGACCATGCTTTTCAAAAAAGCGGCCATTGTTAGGTCTGGCATATTGGGGATAGCCATCATCACCATACTGTGTAGCTTCTTGAAATTCCTTGGGATATTTCTTGGAACATCTGCCATCTACAATGCACTTGGCATTGGGAAAATCTGCTCCACATGGACCATGAACCATATTGGTAGTAACAACCTAATAACAAAGGTAAGTTACTGCATTGATAATTCAAGCAAAGCCAATACCTGATACAATTGAGGCTGAGTCACTGGATCAGGAATTTGAGCAGAAACAATAGTGTCCACATGAGCTGCGTCTTTGATCTTGTCGTGATGATGGAAAAAGATCAAGATATGTATGTGTGGAAGTCCCCTCTTTTGAAATTCAATGGTATGGACAGATGCCACACATTTCCCAAAGAGACCATCTTTTATATCCTTCAAAAGAGCATTCTTCTTGAGTTCAAATACTCTGGCAATGATATCTGGACGATCAGAAGCTGTTTGCCTCTTTCCATTAACCATAGGTTCTTTCAACAGAGCCTCTTCAATTTCAGACCACTTTGGATTGGCAGTCATAGTGATGAAGAGATCTGGTTTATGAAAATGCCTGCAAATAGCCATAGAGTCCTGGAATAGTTGCTGCATGTGTCGTTCACTTCCAACATGAGAAGAGGGGAGGACCACGCGTTGACTTTGCCTGCCTAAGTCTTCATCTCCAGTAGCCGCATCAACCACCCCTTGATAGACTTCAGCTCTAATCTTCTTTTGATTCTGTCTGACCCAGTTGAGCTTTGATTGTTCTATTGATGCCCATGCATCCACAACATATTGCTGGAACAGTCTGCCACTCCAAAGCAATGCAGCATTGGCTTCCAAAGCCCTCTGCTGCAGCCTATATGCATAATATGCAGTTTGGCTAACTTTTTTGGCTCTTTGTTCACCTGCTGGTCCAAATTGAGATTGAATATTGGTGTGAAATCCAGGTTCTCCAGTTGGAAATATGATAGTGTAATGCAGAGGAGTGTAATAGGGGTGTAGATGGCTGATTCGCTTTAATTGACCTCCATGCAAATGCAGGACTATGTCACGGTGATCTAATCGTTCTTCAGAACCATCTCCTGGTATAATTGCTGCAACTCCTTCCTGTTCATTAGGGTTGTTATAGTGTCGATGGTCTCCAAAATCAGCCCTAAGTTGAACAGAAAGCCTTTGTAATTGGCCTTCAGGTACTTCTGTCATAATCTGCTTTGCAAGCTTGTATAAGCCAATAAAGGGATTGACTCTATGAAGCATATCCTGCAAAGAGGCCATTATCTGAGGATCCAATCTAGGATTGCTTCTCTGACGAAAAGCCAATTGTTGATTGTGATTGTAGAAGTAGAGTTGTGCATACACAGGATGATCACCTTCAGTTGGAAGCAAAGCACCTGTCAGATGATGGAGCTCTCCATTGATCCTAAAGCTGTATGGTCTAGGAGCATTCGTAATCGCATGGTCAATCTTGACTCCCAGAGATGTAAATGCAAAGGCTGCATTGTATTGATGGATAGATGCTTTGAAAGCATCAGAAAGAGCATGATGCCTTGGAGTAAGCCAAGCAGTTCTGGTGGAGCGTCTGCAAGTCTGGGCAAATCAATCTGCCCTTATAAACAGCACATGCCAAACTTTGGATTACGTCTAGTAGACTTGGAGAGCTTTTCAGCATCAAAATGTAGAGCATGACAGTGTGGACATGCAACATCCATGGAACCAAGATAGTGTGAAGGAGAACCATCTATGTAATGCTGTCTTCCTGTTGGAAGAGCATTCCTAAGCTGAACATCATCAGGTTGTTGTATCCTTTGTAAGACAGGAGGTGCTGGTACATTTTGCTGCATGACATCCCCAGGTGGATCCACATACTCCAAGTCAGGAGGTGCTAGTACATTTTGCTGTCTGTTATTCCCAGGTGGATCCACATACTCCAAGTCCTCCTCTATATTCTCAGCAGGATCATTCCTAGGATCATCCAGTAGATTTGGATCAATCTCATTGTCTATGGGATGTTCCAAATACTCCAAAGGATTTTGAAGCATTTCATCAAAAGCTGCATGGATATTTTCTAATCCATGAGGATCCAAATCATTAAAATCCTCTTCAAGATCAGCTAAATGTTGCTGTTCCCAGTTTTGTAAGATCCTTTCAGCCCTAGCCTGATTCAAAGGCCTATGTTCAGGATTGAGATCTACATCCTGTTAATCTTTCTTAGTCAATGCAACTTTTAAAAGTTGTCTTTGTCTCACCTCTGGCTGGTGTAATATCTGTAGTTGTCTTCCTTGCTCTCTGAGCTGTTGTTGCTCATGCAATACTGCTAATGCCTGTTGTTGCCTCTGTTGCTCTTGCAATACTGCTAGTGCCTGCCGTTGTCTATCCTGCTCCTCAGCTGCAGCAATATGCCTCAATCTTTGTTGGTCTTGCAATGCTGCTAATGTTTGTGCTTGTATAGGAGCAACCTGCTGGTTAATTTGTCTCCCTCTATTCCCAAATGCAGGTGGCAGTGGTAGTGGCATTGTGAAGTTTGGCATAGCAGCTCTATGCAAAGCAGGCATTCTAGGTATAGGATTCTGTAAAGGAGCATCCCAACCTTCAGGCAAATAAGTTTCAGGTATACTCATAGCAGTCCCACCAACTACAGGCTGAATGACTGACCCCACTCTATTATCTCTTCCATGCACAGCAGCTGATAGAGGTGCTACTATTGAAGACACATAAGAAGCTCTATGTGCAGGAAGAGGTAGAGGTGGTATCATTCTAGAAATAGGATTTTGCAAAGGAGCATTCCATCCTTCAGGTAAATGAGTTTCAGGAATAGCCCTAGCAAATAGATCCTCAGCAACAGTTGGTGGTCTAACAGGCCTCCTCAAAGAGCTAGAAGTATTTCCCCCAGAGCTTGAAGCAATCTGATTATTTCCCCCAGTTCTCATATCCCTCAATCCTGTAGTTCCAAGTTGTACATCCTCAGATGCAAATAAATCCACAGTAACAGTTGATTCAATGGGCCTCCTCAAAGAGCTAGAGGCAATCTGGTTATTTCCTTCAATTCTCATATCCCCAGTTCCCATATTTCCAATTCCCATATCCCCAGTTCCCATATCCCCAGTTCCCATATCCCCAGTTCCCATATTCCCAGTTCTATAATAAAGTGGTATAACCACTGAAGTAGATCTTCTACTTCTATTGGCACGACACTCATCAGGATCAGTCATTTGTAACTGTTGTAGCCTTCTTTGAATCCTAGCCTGCTGTCTTTGACCTTCAGGAGTACTGGATTCATTATTAGAATGAGTAGTTGAAGATTGCCTGAAAAAATAGTTTTTTAAGCATTTTCATAGCTTAAAACTATTGAAAGACACTTACATGATGAGTATATTAATAGCCCAAAGTTGTCCAAGTGTTACTCTAAGCTGAATTGAATTTTTCTTGAATTTTTTGAATTTTATAAGCATTTATAAAGCTCAAAAACAATAAATGTCACTTACTACAATAGCCCAAACTTTCACTATAAGCTGAATTGAATTTTTTCCTGATTTTTCTGTGATTTTTTCGAATTTTTTAAGCAATTTCCAAGCTCAAATACATTAAAAATCACTTACAATGATCAATCAATAGCTGAAAGTTGTCGAGCTATTGAATGTTTGTTAAGGATCATTGATCAATCAATCAAATCATTACTTACTTTGTAGTTGAGTTTGAAAATTTCGCTATAAGAATGTTTGTTAATGGTCATCAATCAATCAATCAGTCAATACTTACTTTGTAATCAAGTTTCGAAGTTGTAGCTAAATTGATCATTTATTAATAGTCATCAATCAATCAATCAATCAATACTTACTTTGTAATCGAGTTTCGAAGCGTTGCTATAAAGATGGTTATTAATATTTGTAAATCAATCAATCAATCAACACTTACTTTGTAGTGTAGTTTACTCACTACAACATTGAAACCGTGGAAAAATTGATACTGTTTGGTTTAAGAACATGCGAGGCGTGAAAACTGGTGTCCACTAAATCGTGTTTTGGCCTCGGCCACATCCACAGACTCCGGACACCTCCTACATGTGTCCAAGAGATAGCATACATTTGAAACATTGAATATACATCTTTTTATTAAATTATATCTAATATACACTTTTTTTTTCTTATCTACTGAAAAACAGACCGAAAAAACAACCAAAAAAGGCAATTCTTTGTCAGCCTTAGTCAGAACTGACTAATCAATAATTCCCATGAAACGGTTGTCCCATTCTATATAGATATTGGGCCACTGATGGCCATGATCCAGAATGGGTCCCTCTTTCACTAAAGATCATTGCATCAGTGGTGCTTTGAAATGATTAAGTACATTTGTGCAAAGATGCGTGTGATTCAGCCAATTGACTCATGCATTGACAAGCCTATTTGGCTCATATGCAATGCCTTGAAGATAGAGGTTGGGACCATGTTTGGCCAAGGTAAAGCATGGCAAACTTGCCAATCAGCAGGATTTATATCCCATAAGTTCACTGCTGCACAGCAGAACTATGCAGTACACAAGTTAAAAACACTTGCTATCTTAGAAGCCCTCTTGAAGTGAAAGAATAAACTAATGAGATATAAGATCCAAATCATCATGGATCACAAAGCACTCAAGTTTTTCAAGACTCAAGTGCACCTATTACTGTGACAATGTCACTGGATTGACTGCATGTCACAATATCAGTTTGATATCATTTATGTAAAAGGTAAATTGAACAAGGTCACAGATTGCTTATCTTGATATTTCAAGAGTGATACTTAAGATGACATCTATGATGTGCATGACTATGTTCAGGTGGACAGACAAATTGATTCAAAGAGTGAAGACTTGCCCCTGCATAAGTTCCATGAAATCAAGGAATATACAGTTGAATTACATGCCATGCAAGCACAGGAAGCATGTCATACTAAGCAACTGCAAGAACAGCAAAAAGCTCAAAATATCAAGGCTCAGATGTTGGTGGACTATGAGGCCACCCAGCTATATAAAGAGACAAGGCAAGATGCATCTTCTAGTAGTGTTGAGATGACTTTACAACATGCACTAGACTTGCACAATTGTCAGCCCACATCAACTGACTTAGGCAATGTGCAATTTCACACATGTATCCAGCAAGGATACAAGAATGGCAATCTCTTCCTAAAGATTATGAACAATATCCAGGCATATCCATGCTTTATAATGGAGCAGAAGCTCATTTATCTTACCAGACTCACTGGATCTAAAATTATCTGCATTCCTCAGAAGTGGTCTTTGATTATGACTATCCTGGACCAGGCCCACAAAATAGTAGGCCACTTTAGAATTCAGAAAATGTTGGATTATTTACAGTGCTGGTACTGGTGGCTACAAATGGCCAAGGAATCAAATCAATTCTGCTTGACATACGAGCTATATTAACAGTCAAAAGTATTGGCATTAAAGCTGCTGGGTAAGCTTCACTTGCTTCCAATTCCAGTCAAACCCTAGAACTTGATCAGGATGGACTTTATTGATCTATCCCTGGAGTTAAAGGATTTCAACTACTTGTGAATAGTAATCTGTAGAATGACCAGTATAGTCTATCTCATTCCTGTGAAGACAACTATGAACAGCTTCAGACTTGTTATAGATCTATCTCAAGAAGATAGTATGCCTTTTCAGATTGCCTAGCTTGATTGTAAATGATCGAGATGCTAAGTTTACTTCCAAATGGTAGAGGGAGCTGCACAAGCTGCTTGGAGCAAAGTTGCTTATGTTGATGTTGTTTTATCCATGACCAGATGGATAGACAGAATGTGCAAATAGAAATATTGCACAGATATTGCAAGCATTTGTACATCCTGATTAGAAGGACTAAATAGATAGATATCTACTTGTTGAATTTGCAATAAATATAAGCATATCAGAAACCATAGGATATTCACTCTTTGAACTCAATAATAGCTATATGCCATCCATGATTTATGAACTTTGCACTGACAAAGTTATCTATGTTGGAGTTAAATAGTTCATGCACAATGCACTGAAGAACTTAGCAGATGCCCATGACACAATTATAGAATCATATGTATGGCAAATAAAGCATGTAAATAATTGCAGGCATGATGAACCAGACATCAAAAAAGGGAACCTAGTGTATCTTTTAACAAAGAACTTATGATGTGCTGTTCCCTAATCATGCAACTCCAGAGCCATATGACTTTGAAACTGATGATGACTAGGAATAGTTTGTGGATAATCTCATAGGTCATAGGTAGACAGGGGAAAACCTCAAATTTAAGGTGAGGTGGAACTTAGATAATACTATCTGGGAGCTGCTAATAAACTGCAAGAATCTTGCAGTGCTGGACCAATATCTAGAGCTGCAGAGCATGAAATTCCTTCAATAGCCAGCAAAACACACCTAGAGCACATGAGATAGTAAAATGTAGACAAAGTCTACTTTGATAACCAGTTATTGACTGGATGGCTCTTGTTTGTAGTTACTTACACCACTGGTAGAGTTAGGAGATTTTTTTTCTCTCTTCTCCTCCTAAGTCCCAATACATATAGCCAATGTGTTGTCTAAAATGGCCTATTAGAGGCCACAAAAAAGTGATCAGAGCCTGCAGAGCTCTTGTAGAGGGAGAAAATCTCCAAATATACAAATGCAAAACTATGCTCCTAATTACCAGATGCAGTATCTAGCAGTGAGTGTGGCCTATCCAGGCTGCAATAAACTGCTCTCTTACCAGATACTCCTCCACTCACAAGAGATGGAGGTCAATAATGAGGGGTACTATAAGTGCTCAAAATATAGCATGTGCTGAGAGTGCTTCTATCAGGTATCACCAGCATGTCTGCAGGTATCAATACTGATGTGTATGAGTATAGTGATGGGACCACCATCCATGCCATGGGTGTATTGGCCCATGGCTAAGCCATATGTGGAATCTGTGCCACAAGTGCAGGAATCAGCACTAGATGCACTCCTTTGCCAACTGGAAGCAGTAGAACAGCTAGTCCCAGCAACTGCATCCTTTTTGCAGAATAGTTTGGCTGTTGTCATTATGGAGGGGCTGCTTGATCAGATAAAGCTGATGAAGAGGCAGTGCATATCAGCACTGAAACAGATTAACTGTGCATCTAAGTGCAAAGTTTCAATCTTTGAGAAACTGACTACTGAGGTCAAGAGGGCTGGATATTAGCCTGTTTGACTGGTCAAACCTCCACAGACTAGGATGCCACTGGCAGCACAACCAGTGTGTCCTGAGTATAAGAGCAACCTCTAGAGGCTGTAGCTCAGTCACACAGCTGGCAGAGAGAGATCCAAAGTGTATTAGAATATGTACTGACAATATCATAATAACTACTCACCTGGCAGAGGAAGATCCAAAGAGAACAAGTCTAGGGATTTCCTATGCCAGATTGGATGCTTCTGAGGCTTCTAAAGCATGAAAAACAACTATACAGTACAACAAAACCTTAAAAACTCAAAAATTGATTAACCAAACAACTGTGCAAATAAGGCAGGAAAACTCCAGACTTTGGAAGTCAGAAAGGCAAACTCTGCTTTATATAAGCAGTCTGGAAGCAGTGCTGAAGGGCCCACACTTGTCTAAATGATAGCTAAAGAACCAGAGCACCTCAAAGGCTGAGCATAGTACTAACAAATAGTGTTAAGAGAATAGGAACAGCAAAATGAGAGAATGATAGAAGAAATAAGGAAATAAATGAAAGGAGAGTGAAGAGATAAGAAGTGACAGAAGGAAGAAATAAGGAGTCCTTAACACTGAGCAGCCTGCTCAGCCTGTTGCATCATTGTCATAGTTGTCTACTATGGCCTTTCAGGCCTCATCAGAGTTACTGGCCACAGTCAGTGAGCCTCTGGCTGAGTTGTCCCTGGGTTAGTAGAAGACCACACCATCCCAGGCCCCACCTATGGAGTTCAAACCTGTTGCTGTGGTGCCAAGAGCATCTATTCAGAATATTCCTCACACTGAGCTTGGAGGGTAAGATCTGATATGAAATGTGTTTGTGCTTCTGGTAGCCCAGCCACCATCTACATTGTCTGCTCCAGCCAATCTGGGGCCATTCCATCAATATTGCAGTCACAAACTGCTGCTTGACATGTTTAAGCTGGAGGTGATAGCCTTTTTGGCTAGCATTCCTGAATAAGCTAGAAAAGCTTACATATTATTCTTATTACCCATTTTTGTGCTGGCACCGCCAGCCAATTATCCCATGGTTATCTTGACTCAGACCCCCACTCACCAGAGCAATATGATAGTCTGGTAGTAACCTCAAAAAACAAGCCTGTATCTGGAAAAGGCAAAGCATCAGTTGTGTCCTTGTCTGATGAGAGTGACTATGGAGAGTCAAGCTCAGAGCAGAAGAAGAATGGTGAGGAAGGGAAATTGGTAGCAAACCAGTTCCAACAAGTATTGTGTAATAAGCACATAGCAAAGAAGAAGACAAATTGCACTAAAAAGTTGCAGGCCCTTAAAAATAGGGCTAAAGATGATTTCTCAGGGCCAATCCCTGACAGGTGGGGGGTGAAAGTGTGGGGGCCACTTGATATCAAGTGAATGAATTTGTACTTCAGAGAAGCACTCAGCTATTGTACATATTATTCATATTCCTTGAATACTGTGCTAATGGGAGCTGATGCCAACAGAGCAGTGTCATATGAATATGCCTCTGGCCAGCATGTGTCAGAAGATTTTCTTTTTTGGCCATCCTGAAGTTCTCTGGAATGGCCTGCCCTTTGTCAGATTTCTCTGATGCCATTGTAGAAGTACTATACAGTTGTTTTCATGCCTCTGCCTCCCACACTGATGTATCATGCCAGAGCAGGGAAATTCTTAGACTTGTTTTCTTTGGATTTCTCTCTGCTAGGTAATTAGTATTGTAGTACTTGGTGTAAGTATTACTAATAGTTCTGGGGCTTGCTAATGTAGAGTATGACTTTCAGTTCACACTGACTTAATAATGAACTTGATATATTAATGTTTTGAGTTGCAATCCTAATCTTCCAGAATGCAGAGGTTTCTCAACAAACTCCAGCCTAACCAATTCATTCCCTGAGAATCACTGAGCCTTTGCCTATCAATTGCCTGTCTATTCTCTACTAAACTTGGGCTATTTATACTGTTTTTCTGGTGCACAGACCACTATCTACACATGACTCTTTGTTGTAAACTCCCCCAACCTCTGAAATATATTTGATAGTTCAATTTCCCTTTTGAGAGGCCTGTTTTGGTGCCACCAGTTTTACTATTCAACTTTTTGTTCTATCATTCTTCCAGATGTCTTTAATTGCCACTTTCCTATTTGCTTGAGCTCTATTTAGCATGATCCCATTTATAGATCCTTCTTTCCCCTTTTAGTGCTTCCTTGCATTCCATGCTTCTTCTGACATCCCTCATGCTTCTTTTCTTTCTCCTTTCAGTTGTGTTATTGTCAGATCTGATCTTTGATCCAGATCACTACAATTTGATCTCATTTCATCACTTCTGCCAGCTCCTATGCTTCCTCTCTCCATTACAGTGGTTGGACTATTGTTAAGCTGATAGTTTGAGCTGGTCCCTGCCTATTGTTCTATACTTTTCTGTGTATTTATTGAAATGTTTTGGAAATACATTTTTGTTGAGACTGCTACCAGAAGGCTTACAGTTTTCAGCCTATAATTAAATGTTTATTTTGACTTCTAGTGCATGGTGTGTCCCTGACTGCTGGTACAGCATCATATCAGTATTTTCCTGTTGTATTTACTGTCTCTAATAAACTTTGGATTTCTCTCTGCCAATTGCATGACTTAGCTGCAATCTCTGGAGGTCACCCTTATAGTGTGCCCACATTCCAGGCACAATCATGTATAAGCATGCCCCACACAGTCTCCCCCATACTCTGTTAGAGCTGGATCAGCTCTATAAATATCATATAAATATCCACATCCTACATCATGACAGAATTGTTGCATATATGTTGATTACAGAGCTTTAAATATCCAGCAAACAGTTGAGGCTCTGCATGACAGAACTATGCAGCTCCTGATGAAGGAGCCCCAGTATCAGGCCCTCATCAACCCAATGCAGGGTCCTTGTAACCTTGCTTTTGTAGAGTGACAACAAATTCTGAGGCACTATCTGTGCACAAAAGAAAATGGTTCCATGGTGCTGTGTGTAATATGCACCTAAGATCTAGCCACACTATTTGACCTTGACCAGCTTGCCTAATACACACTGGTCTTTGGTTGCCCCAGGCTGGAAAACACATATCAGAGCATTGTGGTTGATTATACATACTGCATGCACTAGCAAACCCTCTTTGGGTTTGCACTGTGTCAAGCTCTTGGCACAAATAGTGCAGCTAAACCCATGATTGTTCAGCGCATGATTAGTGTCATGGCCTGTCTGGGACTGTATCATGAGGTAATTGCCTCTTATGATGCCAAGTTCCCCAAGCAACCCTTTGAGCCCCAACATGGGCCTAAGCTTGAGATTCAGCAAGTTTACATGCCAAATGAGCAGGCATGTAACTTTTCCAATAATAACGTGTTACATGTTTTATTGCACAACCAGATTCTGCTGGGCTGGATAGACCACACATATACTTATAGTGTGGTCTTCCTGGAACAGCAGTTCCATTCTCCAACAATATCTATGGACATCTTTTGACAAATTGACAATGAGCGCATGGAGTGCCTTGCCAAGTATAGCACTCCAGCTGTAGTTCTGCAATGGGATGGATAGTGGGAGATGACCAAAGACAATTAGTATTGCCTTATGCTCAAACATCATGAGGAGAGCAATCTCCTGATCAATCCTGAGGCTGATGGCCTCTATTATCTCATTGACATGGACCTGAATTGGGTCAATCTTCTAAACCACACATCAGCACATGGTACAATACCCACCATTACTTCAGCAATTAATGTCACACCCTAATTAGCACAACTTACAGTATTATGTAAGACAACATCTTGTATTCACTCTAGTACTAGTCAAATCTGATACAGCAGTCTGATTTAGTACTATGTGATCCACACAAGATAGTTCTAGCTTGTAACCAATGGTTACAAATGAATTTTGTGGGGCCATTACCAGAGGATGATAGATATAATTGCATATTAACTATGACAGACTGTCTATACTCAGATATTTGTATTGTCCTGACATGTACCAACTTCATGGCTCCACAATTGGCCAAACTCTTCTTTGAACATTGGTATTGCAAAAATGGCTTGCTGTTTGATATTGTGTGTGACCATAACCATCTTTTTGTGTTTTGTTTCTGGAAACATTTGACAAAATTGATTGAGGTAAAGGTCAACATGTCAATGGCTTACCATCCTCAGACTGATGGAGCAAGTGAGCGCTCAAATTAAACTGTAATTCAGGCTTTATGTTTCCATGGTTGATTGTAGTCAGAAGAGATGGGTTCGGGCCTCATGTCATATTTGTTTTGATATTATAAATACTGTCAACAAGTCCACAGGTTATTCACTGTTTCAGTTGCAAATGAGCAGGAGTCCAAGATTAATACCAATGTTGCTGCCTACTATGGGAGAGTTACTCACAGAGGAGGAAGTGGCAAGAAAAGTCATTGAAAGGCTGGCATGAGACACAGCAATGGTGCAGGACAATATGTTACAAGCAAAAATAGAACAAGTGGTACAGGCTAATAAATCTTGCTCCAATAATTGTGAGTTTTGAGTCAGCAACAGGATGCTTGTGTGTACTAAGGATATGAGGTGGGTGTTCAAGAGGCATGGTCAGAAGCAGGCTGCAAAATTAATGCCTTGGTATGACGGCCCATTTGTGGTCATGGATGTACATGCTGACTCTTTAAATGTCGCTGTGTTTTGCCCCAATGCCCCAGATGCCTATGGACAGTATCACACTTTGAGACTTTTGTTCTTCAATGAAAACAATGCTCAATTGTTTCTGTCTCATGAATTTGAGGAACCGGGCCTGGTGTTTGTGCTCAACATAGGTATCAAAGAGGATTATATGGAGAAAATTGTCAACACATTGAAATGTGGCCAAGGATGGCAGTATCTCATCCGTTTCTGAGTATATGGACCCAAACACAACAAATGGAAATCCAGGCAAGAACTCGCAAATAATCAAGCTCTCAATGTGTGGATGGCAGGGGAAGGCAAGGAATCTAACTGATGTATATTCTCTTTTGCCATGTTTCTGCCACCAGTAGTTTTTCCCAAGAGGGTTTTTGATGCACCCATGTGAACAGTTTATTTTTTTGTACTAACATTTTGCCCATACCTTTTCATTTTCTTGTCACACCGAGTTTTCTTTTTGGATGGGGAGGGGTGTAATCCCTACAATTACGACCACCTGATTATTTATACAAGTTTAACTTACTTTACTTCTGCTTACACTTTACATCCGTCAGTCAGCATTCAGAGGTGGGAGCCTTTTGGATCTGGACGCTCATCATCTTGCTCTTGTGTTTTTCTCTCTCTAGCTACATACATTGCTTACTGCTAGGAATATAGCGGGGTTCTATCGTCTGGCTGTGTCAGTTCTTTTCTTAAGTGAGGACAAGGTCCTACAGTTGGCGGATTAGGCACGCTGCTGCAGCCGGTGTTACTGGCTGCACATGGTGATGGTATCGGATCAAGTGCCTCGACTCTTTCCTTTTTGAATAGACCTTTCACTTGTCAAATTGCCAAAAGTACCAATGGCCATACATCCTACCACAATCCAGTGTTTCCATCAAATGCAAGCAGCACATGACTCTTGAGAATAAAAATTATAAGGCTCGAGCACGTTTTAAGACCAAAATTTGAAGGTCATTCCATTTTGTTTCGTAGGAAGCGCACAAAATCAGTCTTACATATCTATCGACCTATGGTCAACATCTTCGCTATTCGCCTCAACCAGAGATCCTGGCGGAAATACGGGCCACAAATAAACGGAATTGACAGCTTCCAAAATTTGTCGTCTGTCGCGCCATTCTGCCTCAACATTGCCACATACTCAAAATACTGTGGATAATATCCCGCCCACGCCCAGTCAAGCATCCAAAGCCGACCATCTTCATCTACAAGAATATTTCGAGGGTTAAGATCTTGATGCGTCAGCACCAGAGGTCCTGAATCGTCAAAATACTCGGTCCTGAAAGGATCATCTTGTGATATAGGTTCATAATCCACCGTCATCTTATGACGTTCGTTAAAAAAAGCTGAAAGTTCGCGATACGACGCAAACGGGCCACGCTCAGATCTGACCATCCCAAAGACAGGAGATTGACACCGCCGTGGTGTCGCACTTAGTGGACCTGGTGGCGTCGCGGCAGACGCCGTCAAGCGACGAAGTTGACGAATATAGCGTCGTAGGGTGAAAGCAATGCAGATCTTTCGCCAAATGGAAAGCGTTGACCATACGTCCTCGAGGGTTGAACCTGGGATGAGGTCCATGATAATCCAAACAGTTAAACCGGTATCGACAACGCGGCGGACGCGTGGGACAGGGATAGTCGTCTCTGCAAACAATATATTGAGAGCATTTGCTTCTGTTGCATCAGCGGTCGCACGTTGGTCCTGGGAAGGCTTTGCGATGGCGTCGGCCGTCAATTTTACAACTCTCTCATCGGATCGTAGTTTAGGAGCCTTCCTGCAGAGTTCAATAATTTCCTGGTCACTCAGAGAGTCAACGCTTGATGACTGGGTAATATACTTTAGCGCAGCCTAAAGTGGTGAATGGTGGGTGTACTCACGGAAATGCTCCTCTGAGGTCTGCTGTCCGGCAAAAGGGAGGTCAAGATGACGTCAAGGACATCTGCTATCATTCCCAAGAATGTGTAGAAGGACACTTTTGCATCCATCACGAGGGAATGTGGCAACATTGTCATCGATTTGGTGGTGGAGAATGAGTTTTGGTCTCAATGGGTCGCCAGCAAAACACGTGGCATTTTATCTTTCAGTTTCCCTTTTCAGCAAATGCTTTCGCAACACGTGGCATTTATAGAAGCCTTTTTTAACGATTAACGAACGTCATAAGATGACGGTGGATTATATTTATGTTGGCCTGGATGAGACTATAATCTCTTTTCTGCCCCTAATTCGGTCTCCTTAGGTACAAGCCCCTACACATCACATCCACCCGTGCTTTCAACACACTATCTTCAAAGCAATCTTCGAAATGCAGGAGCTTTCCAACGTCAAATCGAGCTTCCGCGACCACCTTTGGAAGACATCTTTGATACATCCACAAGAGCCTATGCGCACTTTCCGACAGGAGTGCCGCACGCATCGGATTCGACGTAGACTCAGACACAGCACGACCATTGGTTGTCTTCGCGGTCTCGGGCGTCTCCTCAAACTTCTGCTGCGAAAACGCAACGATCACCTGAAAATCAGGCATTCTGCGCCTCACTTCCCTTTCGATATCCCTCCTCCTTCTACACCACTGCCCCTCAGTTTCCTTCTCCTCGAGCACCGCCTCAACCTCTGAGAACGCCTTGATCACTTCCTCGTACTTAGCCAGACACTTCGCTAGCGCAAGGGCTGTGCAATGTTGTACTAGTCCACTGGTCGATTGAAGGTCTCGGGTAAAGTGTGCCTTCGTGTTGACGGACGGGAGGGTGTTCTCCATGATTATGGATAGTGGTGGAGGTGACTGTTGGTAGAGAGCTGTACCTGGGAGGTGAAAGGACCATATAGGTACTGGCTGTGAAAGGACAGAGCCGAAAAATGATATGTTCGCAATCCATTTCGAGGAAAGGTGTGGTTCGAGGGCGAGGGCTGCTCCTGACCAATACCTGAACAAACATTATTGAAGTTCCAGGACAGGATCGTGGTACCTGCCTACATGCTACGAATTTTCTCTCCATCTGGTATCACAAGAGCCATGTCCTACCTGGAGAAACTTTTCCTTTTGAGACCTTGCACACAACGTACCCAGCTACGAGCTCTGGGCATGCAGAGAGAATTCTGAGAGCGAGCTCTTGCTGACAGAGGTCCTCGTTGACCTTGAGGGTCTTCAAGACATTTGCCAGAATCCTGTTGTATATTTTCCCTCCGTCTAACTCATCTTCACCATCTGACTCGCGCGGATACCATTCTCGGTCTTTGAAGCATACTCCTGTCCCAGGGTGAGTACAGAGTGCAAGTATGAAGTGGTGTACAAGGTCTGTAGGCACGTGGTCCGGGTCGTTATCCTCGGCGACGTTGCGATCGTAGAGTTTCAAAAGCTACAATTTGATATAAGCAAAATCCGGTGCCACCGACCGATAAACTCACATGCAAAATGGTGGTTTCGTTAAACAGATTAATTTTCAATGTCCTTTTGACTTTGGGATCTGACCACAGTCCTGCCCAGCATAATTCAGGGAGTCTTGAATGAGGCTTTGAATATTGAGAGAAAAAATTCCCGGTGCTGCTCAATGACGATCGTCTTGACCTGAGCTGGGCTGTCGGAGCCGACGAACGAGAGGATGAATAATAGATACAGTGATCTGATATCTAATCATGAATGAGAAAGAGAAAAAGTATAAAATTAGACCGCTCACCAGGCTTCGCGAGTGTGTCATCGGCGTCGGATGACGACTTGCGACGCATGTTCAAAAGTTTAGGCAGAGACTGGACTGCACACGTCAACGTATGCATGGATATCAGGTTTCAAGTACGACCACCTTAAGCTCCCAGCTAAGAGGCTCTAATACGGACTTCTTCTCACGTCCGCCCGCGAACGACGACATTACATTGAAGAGTTTCAAGGTAACCAAGATCAGTTCTGCATGGGAGCCGCCAAGATATGAGTTTAAACGCCGTGTGTAAGTCGGTGTAAGGATAGTCTTGATTATGGGTTGACCAAGAGCTTGATATATGTAATGACACGAAGTAAGAGTCAATAGAGACGACAAGAGAGATACTAGGACTGCGAGAACTGAGTTTTGCCGCTGGAGCTTGAATTAATTCCATCCTAGACTAACTTGATGATACTTACTTGTGTTATACTGTCCCATAAGCTAAACAAATTATGCGCCCCGGGAACATTATTCAAGCAATGTTGAACCAGAACTAATCTCGCATTCTGTGGCGGAATTACACCTTCCCCGGACAGAATCGACAGTTGGTTGCGCAGAGCCGTTAGATCTGATGAAAAGCTATGAACAAGTTAAAAGCTAGCTGAAAATAAAAATAACACCTACCGAGTGTGATATTTTCATGATTTTGAGCGCAATACCGAGTTGATGTCTTCCACAGTTGAAAAGACACGCGTTTGCTCAGTCTTTGGTCGTTTTGCTGAGGGAGCTCGCAAAGAATGAGCAGCTGTAGTATGCATAGCTGTAAAATACAATGAATGGTCCAAGAGTTGCAGAATAATCATATCCTCCTGCTTGATCTCCGCCGGTTCAGATAGCTTGTCAACACAGAAAATCAGATAGAAGACCTGTCCATACGATCGGGCACATGCCTGGAGAAGTTCAAAATTAAAACACTGGGTCGTACCATGTCTCGTATATCACTCCCGCTCGACCAAAACAGGTAACGTGAACAAAAGCAACGTCAAACAGGTATATTCTGGAAAAGTAGTTCTCAAGTGTCTGCAGATGAGCTGAACGAGTCCTAGTGAAGGACAGGATAGAAAATTACACGTAGTCCCTTACAGGGGCCATGACAGGGATGTGCAGTCTGAAAGGATGTTGTCTCTCATAATCGTCGTTTGTAGAGTCATCCTGTAGACTAGGCTTCTCGATTGATCTTGGCCCTGCTTATGTTAATGGTTAATGACGCAATGCAGATACCACATCAACGATCAGGACTCAAAAAGCAGACTCAAGGCGTCTGGAAGCTATATTAATTTACAAGGTGAGAACATGTACACAAGAAATATTTGCTGATTTTATCACTGAAAGTGGCGCCCTCTCGTCTACTATTGTAGGACGAACCGAGTTCAGTGACAGGTACTTGCAATCGAAAAAAATGAATCGTAATGATCAGTGCATCTTGACGAAGATTCGGACATAACACGACTGTAAAACGTAACAAAAATCAAAGCTTCTAGATGAACAAAAAATTGGCGATATAAAAAGGCGGTTGATCTGGGGGAGGCACGTGCTTGTTTGTGTGGCCATGTAGACAACGCTCGGCAGCAACGATAGCATGCCATGCTGTAAAACGGTGTGTTCATCAGCAACACAACTAATATTACTACCTTGACTGATAATTTTTGAAAGTTCGATTGACGCGAACAATTCAACCTTTTTTGTGATCAGGAATCGCAAATCCTAATAGTGGATATATGTATGTCCTTGCACTTCGGGAAATCCCTGGGGTTTCTTGAGAAAAACCTGTTAGAAACACGTTATGTAATTTCTAAATTGTTTTTCTCAAATATTACATAAGATCTATTTCGAAAAACAGAAAAAAAAGCTAAAGTTTCTCAATGATTTCACTTGAGATAAAGGAAAAAATTTTCTTTTGATTATTCCTGAGATACAGATAGATAAAATTAATCATGTTTCTAGTGTTTCTCTCAAAAGAAAAAAATAATGTTTACATTATTGTGTTTCTTTGTGAACACTGGTTGTATTCCTTTCAAGTGTTTTCAAGGGAAAATTCTTTGTTTCTCTTATAAAAAACATATTTAAAAAACCTTAAATGTTCCTCAGGAAACATAGATTAGATAATCTTTGATTATTTCTGTAGAAACACAGATTAGAAACACCTATTGCATTGACAAGCACATTGTGCATTGTATGATGTGTGACATGCTCATCAACACTGCTTATTGGGTTTTTTGATGATCATATGATGTGACATGCTAATTAAAATTTACATTTAAAAGAACAAGTAAAATGACATAATAGAATACAAGAAATGAGATTGTACATATGTAATGTAGAAAAAAAAAGGCATTCAGTTAGAAAAAAAAAATGGCAAACAAAAGTAAATACAGTTGCTAGCAGGAAGATGATGATAAAGAAAAAGAAAATCACAATGTAAGATTGCAAAGAAATAATAATAGACAAAATGGCAATGCATCCAGAGCAAAAGGCCAAGGTCATAGATATAGCTATGAACAAGATGACAATTTTTGAGACTTCAGAGACCTAATTGAGTAAAGAACTCAATAACAAGGCTTCTGGAATGACAATATGCAACTCACATCAAAGGTATATGTTACAATTATAGACAAAGATCAAAATTGCTGAAATAACCGTTGAAACAACACATAACCAGACTATATACATGGCAAACCCATTGGGAACAAAATTGTTCTGAGGTATTGCCAGGGCATCTATGATCAGGCTACAAAATATTGTGTAAACATTGGCAATAATCAATGCT
Organism: Termitomyces sp. MG16; assembly: GCA_003313075.1. Lineage (NCBI taxonomy): Eukaryota > Fungi > Basidiomycota > Agaricomycetes > Agaricales > Lyophyllaceae > Termitomyces > Termitomyces sp. MG16. Next base: position 18,524 of record QGOA01004861.1, read on the forward strand.
TCTAATAAGAAGGCTTATGATATTGCAAAAAAGACAGAACTAAGACAAATTTACAAGAAACCCCACATACCATAAGCAAGATTTGGAAGGGATAAGGCTACAGATCATGCATTGTTGTAGGGCATGCCTCGGCAAGAAAGACTTTGAATAGGACAGAGCCTATGGACATGTAAGATATAAATTGTTGTAAAGTGATGGTGGCAGTCAAATAAAGAGAGAGAAATGGAGGATGTTCTTATGAGACTGAGCTTATAAGAAAAAAATCTGGATATATTCTTATATTCTAAGATATCTGTCCATTTCTCCTCTCCTCCTTCCTGCCAGCTTGTTGCTGCTCAGAATCCCCAGAAAACATCCAAATGTCCTCTTTCAGCATTCACACACCCAAACAAAACATTGTTGGCACTTTATTTGGCATTATTTGTGCTGGGAGCTGCCTCATTCACCCCTTTCTTCTCTCTTCTCTCCTGCCAATTTGTCAATGGCCAGGACCCCCAGAGAAGTTGAGTAACAGTGAGGAAGACATTGAACTTTTGCAGATAGAAGAGGCCTATGTGCATGATATGGCACTGGGGGATTGGGCCAGGGCTTGGATACTCAATGGGCACTGGATAAGTCCTGCTGACACATGGTATCACCACACAATAAATAGGTATAAGGATTATGTGCTGGCCATCCACACCTATCCTTGGACATGCTCTTCATCTTCCAATTCAGGCCAGGACAATACAGGAGTGCATTCCCTGCCTTCTACTCTTAAGAGAACAATTTTCCCAACATTTGTACTCTGTGAGCAGGCATTTAGTGCTCATCAGCACTAGTTGAAGGAGATCCTGGTCCTGCCCATGCATAATCTCATATGCAAGATAGTTATTGAATGCCAGACACCCAGAATGGGGTAAAAGATGTCTATAAAGGATGTCTTATTGGAGTTGAGGAACAAGGAGGGCATGTGGCTTAATAGACTTGACTGGATGCAATGAAAAATAAATAATTCTTAGAAGTGAGACTTGAAAAGGAGAGATTCAAGTATGACTACGATGGGAACAAATAGTGATGATTCTTTGACATTGAGTAGGAGCCAGTCTTCTAATAAAATAAGCCCTGTCATGTCAATGACAACACTGCAGACAATATCATTGCCCCCACCTCCACCAATAGATAATAAGAAAGACAAAAGTATCACTTCAAAAATAATGTCTGCTCCTGTCCCTGTTCCTGTAATGATTTCTATCAACCCCAGAGAGGATCTGCCAAAGCCCATTTATACAGTGCCCTCCATTCCATCCACTGCTCTACATTTACTGCCATATACCATGGACATGCTTAAATCTGCATGCCCCTCTCTTCTACATTTCTTATTTAGACCTAATTTTAAATTGTTATTTCACCCAGGCTTGGAGAAAAGCCTGCACTCCTGAGTCTACATTTGCATCAAATGGGAGCGAGGTTGTGAAAGTCAATTTTTTAGAGGAGCTGTCTTCCCTGGCTCTCCTGACTATTGTTATTCTGTGGTCTAGAAAGTGATCCAGTAACAAGCTTGATATTGTTGTTATGCACAAACACAATTACTACAACATGACAAATGGTCTATCACTGCGTGGTAGGATGCCTTCAAAGAGAGTATGTCAGAGGCTGATCACTGTCATTTTGTCTCTTAGTCAGGGTTGTTCTTTTATCTCTAAAGTTGTCCTTTTGTCTCTTAGTCAGTATTATCTTTTTGTCCTTGTTCCTTAGTCAGCATCATCCTTTTGTCCCTTGGGTCAGTGTCATTCTTGAGAACGTTTCAGATGTTGTACTTGAAGTTGTCTTCTTGTCCTTGTCTTTGAGATTGTCCTTTTGACTCTTGGTCAGCATTGCCCTCATCCCTTAGTTAGCACTGTCCTTGTATCCCTTAGTCAGTGTTGTTCTTGAAAATGTCTCTGAGGTCATCCTTTTGTCCTCATGCTTGAGATCATTCTTTTGACTCTTAGTCAGCATTGTCCTTGTTCCTTAGTCAGCACTGTCCTTGCATCCCTTAGTCAGCATCATCCTTGAGAACATCTCTGAGGTTGTTCTTTCATCCTCATCCCTTAGTCAGCATCATCCTTGTCTCTTATCCAGCAGTGCCTGTGTCCCTCTCTAAGTGCCAGTGATGTGTATGGTTGTTTTTGTCCTTTTGTCCCTGAAGGACAAAAATCAACAGTTAATTTTCTATGTCATACTAATAGGCTATAATCATAGACATCTTTATTGGTAAAGACTTGGTCCCTATACTGCCTTGTATGTTCTAATCTGTGTTGAAGATCATCACAGATAGAATGCTTGAATTCATCCCATAGAGCCTCAGGAGTGGCAGGAGCACAATGGAATAGAATAGTGCAAAACAGCTATCTGAGAGCTGATCCTAGTTGGATTGGAGCAGCTTCAGTGAGACACTGCCTCTATTCTGCATCATCCTCCAAAAGACCTAGATGCTTCTTGATAAGTGGGATAGATATGGCCATTGACTGTCCTGAGATCAGCCTATGAAGTTGCATTGGTTACAATAGTCAAGAACATTCTGAGATAGAACCTTTCTCCCTGTCTTGGTGAAGCAAAATACATCCTCCCAATTGCTGTATCTCTTTGTCTTTCCTTTCAAATCTGTTTAGATGCCTCATAAACAAACTTGGTTGGAAAGTTCTGGTAAGTAGTGTTATTATTGAAAAACCTGATATTGGCTTCAAACTAAACTGTGAGGGCAGTCTTGTCTGCATTAGGTTTAGCAGCCACCACATGTATTGGTTAATCATCTGGGAAATAGACTTCATGCTGTAGTACTTGGTTGCAAGTAGTACTGATAGTTCTGGGGCTTTCTTGAAGTCTTAGAAAGTGACCTCTAATTCACACTGGTGCTTGATGATAAGGTTCATGTATTGGGTGCTTCACAGAATATCAAATATCCTGATAGGCAGAAAAAAGTTCTCAATAAACTCCAGCCTATATCTATAGTAGATACGCGCTAGTTCAACACATCCACTCTCTGAAGCATGAACAATTACGACGGAATGGAATTCGCGCCCTCGCGCTTCATATTGTTTACCGGGCCTTGTTGATATCTAGCGATACAAGAGAGGGAGTGATTCTCCTTTGGTTCCTTCTCCCCACCAAATTCAAACAAATTTGCTCATATGGATTTTTTTTACAAACATGGTCACATTTCTCGCGACGATCAAGGCCCAAGGAGACCCTTGATCCTGCTGATGAAGGGCATCCCAGCAACAAAAGCACGCAATCCGACTGTATCATTGCATCAAACAGCCTTTTTGACTCCTCGATGACATGGATCACACATCCCTCCATGTAAACTAATACCTTGCGACAAACTGAGATCTTCATTCCATACGGCACGGACGTAACCTGCATCACCAATTACATATCATCTTCACCACTACCAACCACTCCTTGCAGTTTCCGATCACACAGTAAAAATTGAGAGATAGTCGCGGTTGATGCATCAAAGCTCTCCTGGCGTGGAATTTTTTTATCTTGAGGCGGATCCAGACAACCTATGTGCATCACCTCAATTTCTGTAATCATATCCTCATCATTTAACTGATATGTCACTCCTCAACATTCATTCCAACCCTAATGGATGAATAAACGCACTTTAATCCCTAATAATCGCTCTGCATCAAGAAGGACGCTTTTGAAGGGAACATTTGAGTCGTTCTTGAGCGAAAGCACCCTGCTGACATATGGTAGGGAAGTCTTGACAGGCTTTTCAAACATTTCGTGTTCGACCACGCTTTCGTCCAGATGTACCCGGGATAGTTCATCTGTGTCCATTGATTCCTTATATAACCTTTGCACCGTCCGGGGATTGAAATCCAACACAGTTAACATCTGTTCTCTCTCCTCGCCATCCTCGTCATCCTCCGAGGACTGTGTTAAATCGACGGCACATCTTTGCCCTGCCGTCGTCGCAATCCACGCCAACGACATGGTAGTCGCCTTGAATATCCGAGTCACCTTCATACCCCATTGCTCCCATGGGAGAAGAACCGTACGATGCCCAAGTATCGCATCCGCAGAATGATCGGGGTTTTTGACCAAAATAATGTTGAAGAGACTGCTACGATGCACAAACATTGTGAATGTGTCCTGCCTCAAGGTTGGTGGGTGTATGCCACGGAGTCTGAAGATAACAATTGAATCTTCAGGTATCGAATGGAAGCGTTGCGATGAGTGAGGAGTACCACTTGGTGTAGGGTTAGGTTCCGCGCGGCACAGTGAGGTGAGAAGGCGATGGGTAGGGGAAGGTTTCGGTAATCCGAAAGATAAAAACGGCTTTAACGGTGTAAGCTGTCTTATGAGTGGTGTATCTGGAATCAACCAAATATCGAGGGTGTTCATGCGCTTGTTGGGTAAGCACAGAACTGTCGGAGAAAGGAATATAACTCCATGGTAAGTTTGGAAGGGCAGATCAACCGCCTACAGAAGACGTGCATCTCAATAAGAAGGGTTAACAACGATGTACTAACATACCAATTTAAGGGTGCCTGTCTTCCAGTGATATATCAAGAGCCGATCGCTCAGTGGGACTTGGAAATGCGTCATTGTGAGCACGAGGTGATCACCGACAATTTCAATAAGGATAGCGCGATGGGACCAATCTAGCGCTTCAACGAATAGCACAGGTGTCTGGGCCAAAGGATGCAAGTTGCCAGTAGAAAACTGGAGCAGACGTAGTTCGACCATACAGCAGTTTACATGTTGCGCATGTGGAGACCTCGGAAAATCAGTGACCATCATCAAAAACAATCAAAATAGAGCGCGGCATACAGAGTGAGAACTGCGATGAGATCATGTTCGTAGATCGCCAGCCCAAAGTCCACCATCTCATGGCCAACTGGTATATTAGACCACTTGACCTCGTCACTTGGTTTCTGAGGAAGGCGACAGTAGTACAACGTTCGCCTGTCTACATCACCTAATACGCATGCCCCGGCCGTGAGATCATAGAGACCAGAAGTCTGATGTTGTACCGGAATGGTTTTTCGGAAGTCTATGTCAAGTTTTGACCAGCCTTGTTCAAGAAGTTCAAGTACTGAGAGGCGCTCGGCAGGTACATGATCAGTAAACTGATTGGTTTCAACAGTTGCGCTGTGAGCTGCAAAGCGAAATTGCAAGGCGGGAGAAGCCGTAACGAGGTCGTCAAAGTGAGGATGAGTCAAAGACAGTGATTTAAGATCGGATACACCAACAAAAGCAAAAATGCGGTACAGAATTTCCAATGGCAGATCCAAAAACTGTGTCATCACGAAGAAGTTACGAGGTGCCTTAAGTTTGTCGGTCCGGCTGTTACTTACAATGAGGAGATGTGATTAGATTAGATGGACTGCTTGGTGACATCACCCATAGATATCATGAGCCAATTTCAAGAATTTTGGTATCGCAAGTAATTGCAACTGTGACATTGACCAGAAGACTGCATATATATCCCACTTTGTTCCGATAATCAAAGTGATAAACGGGATCCACGCGAGAAAAGCTTGTAAATAGACCCCCTCAATTATATTGTTATTTTGAGCAAAACCTGTGACGATCATGTTCGTTTTTTTTACCATGCCGCTCTCCACTACTCGCTCAGAGTACTATAGCGGCCAAAGAACAGGGTGCCCTTGTTTCCCAGGAGCGAACAGCAAGCCAGCAGTAAGTGATCAGGGATTTGTCACACATGTTGAGTTTGTCCTTGTTTTTTTCACATCCTCGTCGTCTCCTCTTTCTCCCAACAGCACAGCAGCACAGTCCATAGTTCCCGCTACCCCACAGCATGGGGAGAAGAAAGATTCAGCCTATCACGGTGAGTTGCAACCGCCATACATCTTTATCTTGGTTTCCCTCTCAGAGAAGCGAGAAATTCTTTGTGTACCCTATTCCAATCCCTCTTGCGTCTAACGTCCTACTAAGAACTCCTTTACAGAAGGATCGAAATCGTTCGGTGACCTTTTTGAAAGTATGTTAGCCCCTGCCTACAAGGAGAAAGCTATTTTTGACCCAGTCTTGGCACGCCTCTTTTTATATCCTTTTTCGTCCTAGCGAAAGAACGGGTTATTCAAAAAGGCCCACGAACTTGGTGTATTGTGCTCAGTAGATGTCGCGGTGATAATATTTAGTACGTCTCCTTTTCTCGCCGCCCAAGTCCGGACCATTATTGTGCCAAGGCTGTTGTGGTGACAAGTAGTTCTATTTTTATCTAAACGAGAGGCACGGCCATGATACAAAGCTCTTTCAATATTCTTCATGTGACGTTCGCAACATTGTTCAGCGTCATCTCCATGCAAGTCGGGATCCCTGGTTTCAAGCTCTTATTAATATGTCTTGCAGCACAACGGCGAGAGGGACACTTGTGGGCCGGCGGATCTTTCTGGAGAAGGTTCAGGGGGCAGACATGATGCAGTGGGTGACAGAGATGAGGAAGACGACGAGGGAGATGCTGAAGAAGCAGCTGCTTCTCCAAAGAGGTGGACTTCGGGAAATAAGCAAAACAAAGACGACGACGAGTTCAAACCATCCACTCGGGTGATTGCGGAGGTTCGTCGATTTTTTATCCTCCATTGTCGTTGTGTAGCAATGCTCTGCCATAGGCTGAGCCTAAGCATAGAGGTTCATACTCCAATGAACGTTCTGTACCCGACCACTCCAGGTCCAGCGTACCACTGTCGAGTTTCCCGCTTTCTCAGTATGATACCCAGCATCTAATGTCTAGCGACCGATTGAATCCTGCACACGACCGACCATACCAAGACCAACTATCTACATGTATCTCCCACACCCCTCCTTGCGCCGCTCCTCCGATGCTAGCCACCTCCCGAACTTGTAGGAAACCAGATGTGGATCGACCATTATCCGGATTGCCGCCGTGGTCCGAGTTGGTGTATGCAACACAAGGGGACATGCAGAGCTGGCTGAGTATTCGATTCTGTAATTTAGGGTACCTCAAATATAACGCATGAGATGCTTGACCGCCTGCCAGTGCTTGGGTCCGGGACAGGAATTGAACCGGCATAAGAAGCCGACAGCGTGTGCGATATCAGGGCGCGTACACATGGCAAGGTAAAGGAGGGCCTCCGTGGCTTGGATGTAGGGAACAGAGCGCATCTCCTCAAGCTCATCCGGCGTTGATGGTGCGTCGGCCTAGTCCAGGAGGACAAGTTTTACGACCAATTGTACACAATAACAAGAACCGAGTCAATATGGGTTAGCCGAAACAGATTTCACTATGCTCGCGATCACGATGGTTGGAACGAATATGAATTTGTACAAGGTCCCCGAGCAGGAATCTTGCTCGCGCGGTGGCGGCGGGAACGTACCCGGAGCAGGAGACTGTCGTGGAGAAGTGTGTGCCTCTTGTCGATTTTGCGTCGATGAGAGAAGTTGCGGCTCGGAGGTGCGTTGTTCAGCATTGTCTACTTTTTCGCGATGTTGTGACGGAATTCGCACAATGTTATGAATTAGTTCTTCAGGCGGTTGACTACATATATAGTGTACACAGACTTGCCCGCTACGACTGGTGTATCCAACAAAATTAGAACAATGTTGGTACCTACCTTTATCGAAAGATCGTCATCTCTCTCCACCCCTCACTGCAAAGAATGCTTAAGATTGCAAGGAAACATAGCGTGAGCTTCAACGTACTGGAAATCGGTGACGACTTGAACGGCGAAATGATAGATTGAAGTCACGCAAGCGCATGGAAAGCTTTAAATAGGATGATGATAATTGATGGGAAAAGAAGACAAACTACGATAGGTCGGCCCCTGAGAGGTAGGGACAGAAGGGAAGGATCGGAGATTCACGCAAATGGGATGACGCGGGAAATGGTCTAGATCGAGGGATGGGTAAGGAGAGAAAGTTCTAAGTTTGAGTTGACTGGATTACCCAGTTGAATCAAAATCAAAGATCTCGGCACAATGATGTGTCAAAATGAAAGATTGTAAAGTCCTCGGGGCCTGTCGCCCGAGGGTGAAAAGTAAGGCAGGAGAAATGGTGGAGGTGTGATTGTCAGGTAGTGTTTTATGGGAGACTGTGGTAAGTGGCATTGACGGTGTAGGGAAGGTAGGAAACGAAGATGGCGACGAGACAGTCTGGTGGTGCATCAGGAAGGTAGGATAACGAAACATGATGATGACAGGACCCGGAGGAATCATCAGCGGAGCTGAGCTGATGAAGGACAGCGCCGTGAAAATAAGCAAGTCCATGGACGATCTGTCTTATTCGATAGGATCAAATGAAGGGACAGAAGGCTGATCCCTAAACCCTAACTAACCCTAACAATCCCTAACTAACCAACTAACCAACTAACCCTAACAAAGCCTAACCAAACACTGTATTTACGTTCTATTTTTTCCAAGGGGGGTATTTGTTTCCAAAGATGGAATTTACGCGCTCTATTTGTTTCCAAATCTATGTATTTATATCTATTTGTTTCCAAAGATATTCTTCGGAATTCATTTCCGGGAGTCTGGACTGGACCTGGATCGAATAAGACAGATCGTCCGTCCCCTCAAATAAGCAGCCGAGTAGACGTAATAAGAGCAAGAAGACGAGATTGAGCTTAAAGAGAGTCAGTACGGTTGCCCTCCAGGACCAGGTCAAACTTTCAGCGTAAATTAAGCGGATCGTTCATATATCACGAAAGAAGTTGCCATTTTGAGGGGTGACCGGGGTATCTGGCACCCCGTTACATTCGAAATAAGCATCCAGTGAATAATATTAACTGAAGTTTTTTTATTTTTATTTTTTATTTTTTATTTTTTTAGAGGAGCATTACCATTTTGGTAACACTATCGGCAACTAACAACTTTGCCCAATTGTGGTTGGTCCTTCGTTATTTGTCTGTTTTGAGCTGTCCACCCTTAGGAAATGCATTATGCACACTCCTGGTATGTGGGAGTCTGTGCTTATCCATTGGGGAAGTGCATGCAACTCAGAAAACACGGAGACTACACTTGCCAACTGAAACTAACATAAAACTAATATATTAGTTGTGTCTGTGACATAGTGACATGTAACTTAGTAAAAGGACCCCATCAGCTAAAGTTTGGCTTGCTCGGTGGAGATTTTGACCTGGTCCTAGAGGGCGACCCATATCTCCAGGACCAGGTCAAAATTTCAGTGTAAATTAAGCGTGGATTGTTCATTTATTACAGAAGAAGATGAGCCTATCAGCCATTTTGAGGGGTGACTGGGGTATCTGGCACCCCGTTACTTTTGTATTGCAGTAAATAATATTAATTGAAGTTGATGTGAGACTTGGGATTTCCCAGGCACATGATCAGTTTTTGGCAGAAACCCGAGCACATGATCAGTTGTTGGCAGAAAGCCGCCCTAAAGTTAAACGTTAATGGAAATATATTGGTTTGAAAACTTATTGTGTGTGACATGGTGACATGTAACTTAGAAAATGGACCCCATCAGCTCGTGCTTGGCTTGCTCGGTTGAAAGTTTGACCTGGTCCTGGAGGGCAACCGTAGTCACCGTAGTCACCGTAGTCGGAAGCGAGTGATGTTAGCAGTGGGATTACATAGTAAACCAGAAACGATCAGCAGGGGCTGCGACACCACCATAGGAAGGAAGATAGTTGAGACTCTGCTGTGCCTTGTGTTGATCAGGCACATGTTTTGTTTTTGTGGATTCATGGCACACAGATCGCCTAGACCTGGCACAGGCACCTCGACGACCATGACTGACTAGGCGCAGGCTTCAAAGCACCACTGCCCAAGAACCTATCAGTGTCGTGGCTATGGCAACTGCCGCATGGTCTTTCCGGGTCTTGAGCACCTTATCTGCCACATCTGGTATGTTGCTGCTGCCCTGCCTGTGCCCCGCTGACAAACGACAGCAGTTCTGCTGAGACAGGGTATACCATGAGAAGTCTCTGAACCAGCCCGTTGAACAATATTGTTAGGAGACAACTCTCAGCTGTGGCGGCGGCACTTGGCTATTACTTATTTCTTTTCTTTCTTGTCTTTTCTTCAGCTTGATCATTCTGGATTATGACTATACAGCACCTCAGCCACATCAGGTTAATCCTCGTATAAAATACCTTCTCTATTAGGATACCCCTCAGTATGTCCTCAGTTACTTCCCAGTTACTTTACCTTGTTTATTTACATACTTACTTTGCACTACAATATTGGGCATTAAGAGTTGTGTGACATATATAGCAACCTGTTTAATCTGCATGCGTCTAGTGGTCTTATATTATAAAATGGGCTACAACAACATTTTAGAGTACATCTTTTCACTTTTGTATGTCTGAAGTGAAGACGTGAAATGCAACATGACGTGGTCAGGAAGGAAAGAATCGGAGCATCATTGTTCATAGAAATTTTTTTCAGATATTAGACAAGCAATGCATGACTATGTGGAAGGCAATTGAGGCCCAAGGCTTTGCAAATTGAAAAGACTTTGACAAGAGGGGTGTTTTCATTGATGGCATAATTAATAACGGCTTTGAATACAAAATTCTTCAATCTTTGGGAGTCATCAAAAGGTGTGCATGTGCTACATTCACAATCAGAAGACACAGTATAAAGGCTATATAATGAGCAATGTATCAAAACATTTTGAGTATCAACAATGTTTAATTGATTGCATAAACCATGAGATGCTACAGTTTGATACAAAATGTTATGAGAAAATGATGACAGAACAAATGTGTCCAGTGCATTAAATGAAAATAATGTTTTTAATATTTTCAGAGGAAAATCAGAAATTAAGACCTGAGCAGTCTGGCAATAAACATCAGAGATAGTAAAAAGGCTAAATCCAGAAGAATCTTGATCTGTGATATTGTAAGAGTGGTGAAAAATATTAAAAAAGAGTGGACCATGGAGGATGTGTGGTGTAGCAGCACACCACACAAGTCCAAACCCCTTGAATGGCCTTTTACTGACTAATTACAGCAAGAGGCAAACCATGTCCCCACACCTAGGCATTTTCATCTATGGGATGCTCAGTGGTTAGCCACTTTAGGGGAGGTTTAGTAGATATTATGAATGGTCATTGAGTCCCATACTGCCCCATTTGGGGTGTGTGTAAATGCATTCCTATCCTGATAACATGGAGGTCTGATCCCTCTTGTTGCAGGTTTACCCTGCAATTGCAGACAGAAGGTGGTTCCTGGACAACATTCTGCCCAGCATGCTGGGAGATGGGAAAATAAGCATCTGCCAATTGCATCACAAGAAGGTGGATGGCAACACCATCCCTGCCATATGAGTGACTGTGGACAATAGCAATGGACATCTCCATCAGAACCATACTATGAAGAAGAAGCTGCTAGTCAGGCAACACTGACTAGATGGTGGCAGAAAAGTGCCCACCATAGAGGATAGAGAGGACAAAGAGCAAGCTTGCATAAGCTTTACAACATATAGTCCAGTGCTGATGGTGCTGGAAAGCAAGGCTTTAGAGTACAAACATACTCTGAAGAAGAGGGAGAGCTCCAAGAAAAAGTGTAAAAAGCAGAGTAAGTCTGAGAACAAAAGGCCTCAGCACATGACAAGCATGGAGTGCCAACCAACATTGTCTTGAGTCAAGGTTGAGGACCTTGTGGCAAATGATGAACAGGAAATGATGGAGGACAAAACATCCTCCACACAGACCTGGTTGATCTGGGATCAACCTGTACCTCATTCCATGTTTGAATAGGTATTCAACCCATAGATGTCTGCTGAGTGGAATGAATTAGTGGCATCTATGTACATGTGGAATGAACCATGCTGGATGCTGAAGGAGGAGTTATATCATCAGGCTAGTGATGATGAGATATCACCACTGAGTGAGGTGTTTTTTTACAGGCTGTCTATGAAGTTATGGAGAAGCAAAGAGGTTGCGCTCATGTAATTGCACACACTGGACATGAGTGAGCTGAGGATTACTGCCCTCAGAGAGAAGTATGCCTGTCCAGTAGAATGAGCAAAGTTAACCATGCATCCACGCCAGTGTAGTACTTGGTTGCAAGTAGTACTGATAGTTCTGGAGCTTTCTTGAAGTTTTAGAAAGTTTCCTCTAATCCACACTGGTGCTTGATGATAAGAACTTGATGTATTGGGTGCTTTACAGAATATCAAATATTCTGATGGGTAGAAGAAGGTTTTTAATAAACTCCAGCCTAAGTAGTTCACTCCCTGGGAACCACCAAGCCTTTGTCTACCAATAGACTTCCAATAAGAGGTGTTCAATAAACTCTAGCCTAGGTGATTCACTTCTTGGGAACTACTGAGCCTTTGCCTATCAATTGCCTGTCTATTCTCTACTAAACTTGGGCTATTTATACTGTTTTTCTGGTGCACAGACCATTATCTACACCTGACTCTTTGTTGTAAACTCCCCAGCCTCTGGAATATATTTGATAGTTCAATTTCCCTTTTGAGAGGCATGTTTTGATGCCACCAGTTCCACCATTCCTCTGGATGTCTCTGATTGCCACTTCCCCATTTGCTTCAGCTCCATTTAGCATAATCCCATTTATAGATCCTTCTTTCCTCTTTTAGCACTTCCATGCATTCCATGCTTCTTTTTTCCCCCTTTCAGTTGTGTCATTGTCAGATCTGATCTTTGATCTAGATCACTACAATTTAATCCTATTTTGTCACTTCTGCTAGTTCTCATACTTCCCCTCTCCATTACAGTGGTTGGACTATTGTTGAGCTGATAGCTTGAGCTGGTCCCTGCCCTTTGTTCTGTACTTTTCTGTGTATTTATTGGGATGTTTTGAAGATATATCTTTGTTGAGACTGCTATCAGGAGGCTTATAGTTTTCAGCCCATAATTAAATGTTTATTTTGACTTCTGGTGCATGGTGTGTCCCTGACTGCTGATACAGCATCATATCACCAGGATGTGGACTGAAAAGACAAAAGTAAAACCATTAGTTTTACAAAGAAGGATATCTCAAACCTGCAGCTGCAGTGGCAGCTGGAATTTGCAGATATACTAAACAGAATCAAGGAGGAATTATCTCCTTGGCATGAAGTCAATCATGAAATCAACCTTATTGATGACAATAAGGTCCATAAGTACCATCTGCATGTCCAATGGCATTACAGCAGCAGTTCAGAGATAAGACCAATTGGTACTTGAGAGCTCATTGGTTGGAAGCCCAACCAACATTCCAAGCTGCACTGCTATCGTGCATTCCAAAGAAGGATGATACTCTGAGGACTGCATTGAATGCTTGCCAATACAATAATAACACAGTAAAGGACATTACATCATTTTCAAATCAGGAAATGATCTGAGAAAATGTGGCAAGAGCTAAGTTCAGGTCAAAAATTGACCTGACAGATGCATACAGCAATGTCATGTGATCTTGTTTGTACTAATTTGACATGTTCAACTTCAATCAATTATCTTCTTGACACTCTAACACTATTTTGTAACTTGTTTCTGCTGCCAATCACTCCTATGTTACTTCTCTCCTCAATGAGGGGTATTCTCAGCATCAAATCCAAGCAAAAACTGGCCTTAAAAAGGATACTGTGGGAAGGATCAGCAAAAAACTGGAGAGCAACAAAGAGAATCATCCTGGAGGTTGTCCTTTCAAGCTTACAGCACATGACAAATAGTCTATTATTCATTAAATTACTACTGGGAAGCTGGATAATGCTATTCAAGCTACACAGTTTATTAATTCTGTCATCTCCAGTTCTGTCAATCCTCAGACAGTCAGACATGCATTGAAGGAGGCAGGTTTTTGCTCAGCAACAAAGAAGAAAGTTCCCATGCTCAAGGCTGCTCATCATGCAATGTAGTACTTAGTTGCTCAGTATTATGAAAACTGGACAGTAGAGGATTGAAAAATGATTTTATGGAGTGATAAGACAAAGATTAATTGGATTGAATCAGATAAGAAGATATATATGTGAAAAATTCCAGGAGAACCACTATCTGACCACACTACTACACTAACTGTCAAGCATAGAGGAGGAAACAATTTGCTACATAGTTGGATTGGAGTAAGGAAGCTCATAGAAGTTCAGAAGAAGATGGATGCTGCACAGTATTGTGAGATTTTGGATGAGGAAGTAGTGGAAAGCTTTGAGAAGTTGGAAATGAAGGAGAAAGAATGATATTTTTAGCAAGACAACAACCCAAAACACACCTCCAAATGAGCAACAACCTGGTTGTCTGATAACAACATCATTGTAATATCCTGGCCTGCCAAATCCTCTAACCTCAATCTCATTGAATACCTCTGGATTTATATCAAGCACAAACTTTTGGAGTATGAAGTACTCTTTAAAGGAGTGCATGAGTTGTAGGAGAGAGTGGTCAAGGAGTAGAATAATATCATTAGAGGTATGCCAAAGCCTCATAGAGAGCATGCCTAGAAGGATCAAAGCAGTTATAAAGGCAAATGGAGGCCATACCAAGTACTAGATATGAAAATTAGAGTAAATTAGAGTGGGTCAAAAAACTGCCTCAATAATTGAATATTTTGTTTTAATATTAATTAGCAAGTTCTTGTCCAAATCACATGATTTATATGTTATTATGAAGCCAGGATGCAGTTGTATGTCATGTGATTTTCTACAATTTTTTACTTAGGTAATTGTTGCATAGCATGTGAATCTTTCTAAAAAGGCCAAACATTGGAGCAGTTTTTTGAGCCAGTGTATAATACTCCTGCAATGTTTCAGAGATTAATAACCTCTATTTTCTGAAATGTCATTGGAAGATTTATCCATATATATCTGAACAACATATTCATATATTCTGATTCAATCAAAGAATACAAAGAGCATCTTTGTGTTATCTTTAAATAATTAAGGTCCAATTTACTATACTTCAAATGGAAAAAATGTGAGCTATATGCCAAGACAGTAGACTGCCTTGGACACAAGATTGACAGTTAGGGTATTCATCCTGACCAGGACAAAATTGATTGCATATGCAAATAGTATGTGCTACAAACTTATAATGATGTCCAATGATTCATTGGACTAGTAAACTATATTGGCAATTGTCTGCCCAATATAACTGCATATACTGGACCACTGATGTCCATTACTCAGAATGGAGCTCCATTTATATGGAGACCTATGCACTAGCATTGCTTCAAAATGATCAAGAGGATCTGCTCGAAGACACCAGTTATTTGGCCAATAAACCCCAGGTGTGATGAGCCAATTTGGCTTATCTGTGATGCCTCAAAGACTGGAGTGGGAGCAATGTATAGCCAGGAAAGTTCCTGGCAAAATTGCTGTCCAGCTAGGTTCATGTTAAGGAAGTTTACCTCGGCACAACAGAACTATGCAGTTCATGAGCTAGAAATGCTAGCAATATTTGAGGCACTCAAATGAGAAGACAAATTGATGGAATACAAGATCCATATCATTACAGGCTATAAAGCACTTGAGTTTTTCAAGACTCAGGCAATGCTATCTCCTTGGCAATGCCAGTGGATTGGCTATATGTCAAGATACAACTTTGACATTATATATATCAAAGAAAAATTGAACAAGGTTGCTGACTATCTCTCGAGATATTTTGAGAGCAATAGAGCTGGTGAACACCACAAAATGTATGACTATGTCAATGCAGATATTTGCATTGACCTCCAAGGTGATGATCTACCATATCATTGTTACAAAGAGGTGAAAGAGCATGTGGTGGAGCTTTGTGCTATGCAAGCAAATGAACTTTGGCAAAGTTGATGCTTATAAGAGCAGCAAGAAGCCTGAGATATAGAGGCTGAGCAACTTGAGCAGGCTCAGCCAAAGGTGATGGTAACATCAAGGCACAATGTGATAGCCAAGACATGCGCTGATGCCAGCAGGAGAGTATGCCAACTTGCCTGTACCTCAACCCAATGAGTTTCTATGAGCTGTATGTAGAAAGTATAACCACAATGCATTCTATGCTGAGATTCTGCAGAATGCAGCAGCTCACCCATGATTCAGCATAGATGAGAAAGGACTGATCTGGATAATGAATGTTCAAGGTTACAAAGTGGTATGTTTACCACACAACCAAACTATCATTACTCAAATTGTTACTCAAGCTTACAAGACTGTTGGTCACTTTGGAACTAACAAAACAGTGGAATATCTGAGGCAGTGATACTGGTGGCCACAGATGCAGAAGGAAGTGATAAACTTCTGCCAGACCTGTGAGGCCTGCCAGTGGTCGAAGACCAGCAATAAGAAACCAGCAGGGAAGTTGCATTCCCTGTCTATTCTGACAACACCTTGAGACTCTATTGGAATGGACTTTGTTAGCCCATTCTCCGAATCCAAAGGTTATAATCATCTTTGGGTGGTATTTTGCTGCATGACCAGTATGATGCACCTGATACCAGTGCATACAACCACTACTGTGTCAGAGTTATCTTGAATATACTTAAAGGAGATTATAAAGCTGCATGGCCTTTCAAGTTCAATTATGAGCAATAGAGATGCAAAGTTCACATCTCATTGGTGATGAGAGCTTTACAAGCTTCTGGAAGCTAAACTGTTTATGTCAACCTCATTTCATCTACAAACAGATGGACAAACAGAGCAAGCAAATAGAAGTATCACTTAGATATTCCATACGTAAGTCTGACCAGATCAATGTGAGTATGTTGGAGACTACAAAATATGCACCCTTTAAACTCAATAGAGGATACATGCCTTCCATGCTCTGAGAGCTTAAAGAGGATAAAGTCATTCACAAAGATGTGAAGGACTTCACACAAAAAGCATTGGAGAATCTTGCCAATGCACACAATGCTATTATTGCAGCACATGTTATACAGGCACAACACATGAATAATAGGTGGAGTGATGAGCTTGAGCTAATGCCTGGCATATTAGTATACATATAAACTAAGAATCTGAACCTTCCAAAAGGAAGAGCAAGAAAGTTGTGCCTAAAATTCATTGAACTGTACAAGATCTTGGCTACAGAACCAAGCACATCAAACTATGTTCTAGAGCTGCCTGCAGCTCTATAAGCATGTCAGATTGTGCCTAAGTTTCATGTGTCATTACTTTAGCAGTATAACATGAATGATAATGCTATGTTTTCTAATCAAGTGATATCCAAGACATGATTTTGACACCAGTAATGAACAGGAGTGGTTCATAGAGGAGATCCTGGGCTATTTTTAGAGATCATTGTGTAGATGTAATTCTAAATCATTTCTATTGACTAGTTTTTTATTCATCATTTACTATTATCCCTCTGAACTAGATTATGTTTTCAGTTCTGCAGAATCACTTCCTCTTTCACCATGTCCAGCACAGAGTTTGCAACATCTAGCATCAAACCTGACTTAGTCCAATTAAAGTTCTTTCTACCTTGATTCATGTTGAGTATGACTAATTTACTATTCTCATTGTATGTTCTGCTAATTTGACTTGTTGCAATTGGCAGACATAGCTTTATAATTATAAATGTTTTATGTCCTTTTTGCATTGTACCCCTATTACCTCATCTTTTATATTCCTATTTATAATGCAACAGAACTTCTGAGAGGATAGTGAAATTACTGAACAGGATAGTGGATAGTAGATTCTTTTAGTTTTAAAGACCTCACAACTACTCTGAAACACTTACAATTATAAACAAATGTTAACATTGGCCTCAGTCTCATTTTATTTAATCTTAATCTTATTCCACATCTTACTTTATACTAATACTATTATTAGTTTAGTTACATATTACTATTTTCAAGTGAACATGCATCTGTTTTAAGGATATCTTTTATATATTCTCACTGACTTGTTTTATATTATGCTTAACAGCATGAATAGCTTTTAGAAACAACTGTAGTAAAGATACTTTACAATGCTCACAAAAAATACACAAATCAGATAAAGGAATTTTCAAAAATTCAGTTAACTGTTCTAGTTGAAAATAGTAGTATTTAAACTCATGAAATAGGACATCTCTGAAAAAGGATAGTCGAAGAGAAAAAGGACTGAGATATAGTTTGAATTAAAAGAAATAGGCAGCTGTAATGTATGGCAAGACTGAGATCTATGGGTTGTCAGAAACATAATGCAGTAGTAATATGGCAGTGCCAACATAACAGTATAAGCATGACATGCCAGTGCAACATTAGAGGGTATAATAACTTGAAAGTAAATAAAGAAATTTTGTTTATATTTATATAAATAT
>QGOA01004881.1:0-26039 GCA_003313075.1 Termitomyces sp. MG16
TGGCAGAGGGAAATCCAAAGAGAACAAGTCTAAGGATTCCTCTGCCAGTGCGGCACATCAGTACGGTGGCGGACAGGCATGGGAACAACTGTACAGTATCCAACGGCTAGCTCCGGGATGCTCCGAAGTTCTCCAGAAACTCCGGAAAAGGAAAGACAAGAGTGAGGAGTCCCCTGACAGTTTCCTTTTAAGATCGCTTGTTTCTAGCACCTGATCAAGCCCTCCTTAGGTGCCCAACCAGACTATGTTTACCGACGTGGAGCTTTGTGATCTGTTGTGTCTTCGTCGCAACACTACCATCATTGATACCAGCCTCCTGGCTGGTGTCCAAGTACTCAGCACTAAGAAGAAGGTTACAGTGGCGCCCGTGGAGCGCCGCGCTTTTAGGGCAAAGATTGGCGTGGTAAGTGCTTCTTCATCCCTGAAAGGTTGATGACGTCGCTAACTTCTTTTTCAGTGCGATAAATTCTGGTCTGAAAACGATCCCGAGGGTTGCTGGTTTCCTACCGCCTCTCTTCCCTGCTACCGCTGCGATGCGTTGAAACAGGGCTGTGCCTTCAATGGGATTTGTACTCGTGAACATGGTAGAGACGCTATCATGCAACGCAATTACGAATGCGCAGTCTTAGTTCATAATGCCCGGGCCTTTGCCCTGCAGCAACGCAATCTGGCCGCTACTTGTCAGCCCACTGTGATTAGCGCTGCAAGCCTAGCGCTTTCCACCACCCAAGATGGTACCACCATTGCAGCCCCCTTTGCCCGCTCTCCCCATCGTCCCATCTCTTCAAAGCGTAAGCCCATTGTCGCCTCTCCTGGCAAGAGTCCCGGTAAGCGCCGGGAGCTAGCACCTGCTATTCCCATGGTCTTGTCTTCTACTGAGTCGTCTACTGATGAAGGCGAGGATACCGAGAGGGATGCTGAGGGCGAGGATGACAATGAGGCTGGGCCTGTAGTTGACACCGATGCGCTATTGGCGGTACATGCTCTTCTGCTTCACATTACTCCCCCTATCGCCGCTAACCCTTATCAGAGTGGCCCCAGTGGTAATCGGTGTGTAGTCTTCGAGTTTTCCTTGTCAGGTTGCGCTAACTTCTTTGTCACCAGATCCCCTACTCCTTCGCTTCCTGTTGTCATGAATATTCCTCCCGCCAAAGATGTCGTGATGTCTGTTGCTGGCACTACCCCTGCTCCCAAGCCTGTGGCGACTAGCGCCTCCCCCGTCACCCTTTCTATTACCCCATCTCTTACCCCTCCTCGTAGCCTCTCTTCCTTCCCCAGTACTCATGAGTCCTCCACCGCGCCTGAGTCTGAAGGGACCTTAGTGGCTCAGGGCGAGCGCCATCACCGCTGGAGGTATTTGCCTTCTTATGGCATCCACCTTTCTTCCGCTAGGGCCATGTCCCCAGGCGATGAGCGCCATGAATGGACCCCCCGTGCTCCTGTAACCGTTCAAGTAAGTCTGCATTTCCTAGTTAGTTCACCTTTCCGCTGACCTCTGCTAAGTTTGATCCCTTCTGGACTCCTCCCTCTGCCATGCACGTTTCCGGCGACACCTACCCTTGGCTTGGGGATGAGTTCTCTTATCCTGTCACTCCCCTTTGTCCCGCCGCTGATCTTCACCAACAACTCCGTCAGATCGAGGATGCGACCGACGTCATTGGTAGCAAACTTGCCCTTCTACGTCCTCGTGTCTCCACCTTAGCGCGCCATGAGCTCCTCCTGCTTGAGCTCCATGACAACATCACTGATGTGCTTGAGTAGCAAGCAAGTAACGCCATTCAGGACAGGGACTTGCTTCCTTTGGGTGATCCCGCTCCCTCCACGCCTGATGCATAGTCGCCAGCCCGTAGCACTTCAAACTTTTATGGACTTTGAAATTTTTGATATGTAGTTTGTGATAGCCCTACCAAAAATAAACGCTCCCCCCCCTTGTTTCGAAATTGTCAGTTTGTAAGTAATCAAAACACAAAGTAAGAAAAAGGGGAAACGCTCAGTAAATCATCATAGCATAAAAAACCCCTATTACCAGCGTGACCCAATAGCCAATATCGCACCAGCCTAGGAAGAAATAGGTATCGTCTGTAGAAAAATAAGTCGATTCATGCAAGAAGTTTTAATGTATAAGAAATAGAGTGCCACTGATCGCTTGTGGTTATTTGGTGATGGTGGCTATAAGCGCTAGATCTCAAAGGTTAACTTCCTCTTTGTGCGACCTAACATGAGTTCAAGCACATCCTATTGGTTCGTGTCTGCGTCAGGGTCCAAGCCCCTTGAGAAGTGCCCTCCCACGCTGTCGCTAGTTGAAACACTGTTTGAGTCCTATAAATTGCCCATGCCTCGACAGCATCTCATCAGTCTTTGCTATGGAAAGCCCAACCGGCATCGTGTGGACCCCCTGCTGTGATCGTGCTCATGTCATGATTGATCCCCCCACTTTTCTGGAACGCGCTACCTCATTCTTCCACCACTACCTGGCAGTCGGCATGCCCAGGCTGACTGACAGAGTCGTTGAGTTAGGTTGTCGCTGTCAGCTCCTTTGTGTGGCTTGCGAGATTTGGAACAATGAGCTGCCGCTGACCCAATTTGGTATGGAGAAGAACTGGAGTCGGATTTTTCAGGTGCACTATTGCCTTTTTCGCCCTCATTCTTTTCTGATAGTCTCCAAATAAAGCAAATCATGAACAAGGAAACAAAAGAACGTCTTGAGCTGCTGCTGGAGGAGAGTCACTACCTGGTTTGTTACCTTATTACCTCTTTTCTTCCTTCTAACGCGTTGCTTCGCTAGGCGCCCCGCTCGTCTACCGGTGGCCAGCTTTTTCGTGGTTCTGCTGAAGGCTGGAGGCCTCCCAGGCCTCTTCTTTTGCCTGGTCCTTGATGCTCGCCTGTCTCCCATGTTGTTTATGTAAGTCAGCTCCTTCTTTTCCATGGCACCACCGGGCTGACAGATTTTGGATAGTTGATTTCTTTTTGTCGTAGATATATGAAATCCATTGTTGTTGTTGCCCCCCCTCATGATTGTTTTGTGCATGTAAGAATTCCCTAGTATCTGCGACCCTGCAAGTAGCTTGAGGTACTTTATGGGTTCTGGCGTGGTTAACCCAGTCAGTATCACATCATGCCAGTAGTTCCCCTTCTCCTTGATGAGCCCGAATGCCTGTACCATCCTGCTATCCTAGACCAATTAGAACAGTTCCTCATGCTCATGCCTACTGGCGGTTTTCCACACGAGAATGGAAACACAATGACCCTGGTATGCAGGTACCGGATTCTTCTTGCCGCTTCTGAGGAATAGATGGTCGACGTTGACTCATCCATAGTCATCGTATGCCTCCCCTTAGCGCGGGTCATGAGTAATACTCATGCATTGTGCAGGAGCCGGTCACGGGTAACGCTCTGAGTCTGGCCAGCCTACTCCGTGAAACGGGAACCTTGGTTAGTTCTTATCTTTTTCTAACCTGAGGTTGTTAACTCCATGCTGTCTCTAAGAGTCTCTCCTGGCTCCCCCTTCCCCCTCTCATCAATCTTGATGCGTGTCGGGCTATATTCAAATGCACAGCCTTTCCTTACCCATTGTTTGAGTCCCACCCAGATGAGGACAGGTGGTACTCATCCCCCAACCCCCCTGCCACTCCTCCAGGCACTTCTCATGCTCCTTGCCCAGGTGCTCCTCCCGTGCCTCCTCCTAGTGTTCCCGTTCCTCCTGTTCCCTCTGCTAACACGCCACCTCCAGGCGCTCCTCCCAACCACAGGTGACCTAAGGATCAAGTGAAAGGTCCACATTGACGGTCTGCATCTTTAGGGTAGTTCAATTAGGTGTAGTTGTAGTCTGATCGCCTGTTCCCTGTGTACTAGTACCGCTTGTTTATTTATTCTTTTCTGGATTTCAGGTTGCCTAAGTCTGATCCCAAGGGGCGCTAACAGTTAGCACCTTGCGTTTTGTATAAGTTTATTGCTCCTTGTCTTCATCCAGAGTGTTCTCATCATCGTCCACCAACTCAGTCTCTTCCAGCTCTCAAAGCTTGGCAGTGTCAATAATGTCCAGCACCGGCAAAGGTAGTGGAATATGTTCATGCGCTAAGTAGGGAATGAGTCGGAACACCGCTACCAGTCGATGCAAAACTGAGCCGTCCAACTTGCAAAGTACGTAGGCACCTCCCTTATTGTGGGAAACTACTATGAGGGGTCCTAGGTATCGGGGTCGCATCTTTTTGTTGTGGGTGACTTCGATTTTCGAGTTGCGCATTAGTACTAAGGCACCAGCTGTAAAGTTGTAGTCTCGGATAGTAGTGCTATGCTCGCTTTCAAATCGTAATGCAGCCTGTTGTCTAGCTTGAAATACCACCTTGTGTAGGCACTCTAGATCCTCCATGCATCGTTGTAAGTCAATGGAGTGCCTAGCAATAAGATCAGTAGAGGACAAGATTGAGTTAGGTGGAGGTTGTAAGTACGTTGCCTCCACAACGTCTGCTGGAAGCAGGGGATGGGTGCCAGTCGCCGTGTAGTAGGGAGAACAGCCCATCCTCTTCCGTACGGTAACTCGTTCAGACCAAAAGACTGAATAAGTCGCTTCACTCCAGCGACTTTTGTCGCCATCTACTGCCTTAAATAGCGCCTGTCGTATGTCAAAATGTGGCCTTTCCACTATACCGTTAGCGCGTTTATTGTATCCTGAGATTCAAATATGCTGTATGTTGTATTTCTTAGTGAGGTAGGTAAGCGCCTTAACTATTGGCGCTCCATTGTCTGTAACAATCTCATGAAGGGCTCCCCATCTGCAAAAAACATCTTTGAAGAGCCACTTAGCTATAGCATCGGTATTTTCCCGCTGGAGCATATGGAACTCCAGCCAATGTACCAA
This sequence comes from Termitomyces sp. MG16, assembly GCA_003313075.1. Lineage (NCBI taxonomy): Eukaryota > Fungi > Basidiomycota > Agaricomycetes > Agaricales > Lyophyllaceae > Termitomyces > Termitomyces sp. MG16. The sequence goes on from QGOA01004881.1 coordinate 4,859, forward strand.
AGAACACCTTCTCTGGATAATGTACTTGTAGCGCCCCGACTTGGGCATGTGCATAGTGTCGATATATATATTTCCAAACAAGGGTGCTGGAGTTGCTACGGTTGGGGGAATAAGCACCTGGCACATCTGCTGGATTTGGCAGAGATGACAAGTGCAAATATACCATGTGATATCAGCGCTAACTTGAGGCCACCAAAAACGTTCCAATAAATTTGCCCACATTGCGTAGAGTCCTCGATGTCCCAAGTTGTCATGCATAGCACGCAAAATCCTAATGCAGCCCTCTGGTTTGATTACTAATTTGTGAGCGCCAGCCCTATTTTGTCGCCAAAGCCAGTTTTCAACCATAAAGAAAGTCGTTGCATATCAAATGAAGGTGGCGTATTCTGTATCCGTAAGGTCTGATGGTCGGCGCAAATCCTGTAACCATTTCCTAACCTGATCAACTCGTTGGTCTTCTGACTCGGCCTTGGCGCTACAAGGTACCACCAAATATGGGAGGTTGCGACTATCTTCCCATAAGGGTCTGGGTTCCTCGACTATCTTTAGATCATTAGATGGCTTAGCGACGCTATAGATACTGGCCATGTAAAAAATCAATGGAGCCTGATACGGTTTAGGTTGATACGGGATGATAGGGTGTAGCCAGGTCAAGACAGGTTGGTCTTTGCAAAGGGCCAAAATAGGCAATTGAATAATATGTATAAAACCATGCAACCGGTCAATCCAGTCATCAAATATGTCGTTATTGCTCTCATCTAGCGCTTCATCCTCTGGCTGCCTAGGTCGTTTAGATAGTCTATCAGGTCTGTGAAACACACTCTTGACGTGTATGAGCTCAAAGTGGAACATTAGTATCGCTACTACCCAGCAATTTATGCTAGCCGAAGGTTGAATGTCAGGATTCTGGAGCATCCCTTTGATATAGCGTGCGTCAACTTCAACAATCAAGTTTTGAACCCCAATAAGATACATGCGTAGCACCTGAAACGCTCGAAACAAGCCATATAACTTCAGTTTGGGCTGACTATAGCGCGACTCTCTGTTGTTAAGGGTAATTGATCCGAAGCGATTGTAGCATCTGATTTTTCGATTCGCGCTATCACATTGACATAAAGAGAAGCTGACCACAATGTAAGAGGTGTCAATGGTGAGTATAATGGGATCGGACATAGTATAGTCAATGGGTACCAATGGCTTCGCTTTCTGCAGCGCCTTCAATAAATTCTTTTGGGCATTAATTTGGTCAGGTCCGAATTTGAAGGAGACCCCTGAACAAGTTAAGCGATTTAGCGTGTGCACTCAATGTGAAAAATGGTGTATGAACATGCGCAGCATGCCTACCGTGCCTAGAAACGTGCGAACTTGCGAGAGACTATGGCAGATTCCCCACATTTCCAGAAGCGCTAATCGGCTCTCCTCAGGGATCCTGCCCTCTGGCGTGCAAACATGCCCTAAAATTTTAAATTGTGGTGCGCAAAGAACCAACTTGTGTCCTGAGAACGTTCCGCCACAATATTTCATGCGCTGGAGCACCCGGTTAACCAATTGGAAGAAGTCCCATAGTGCCATGCGGATATTGGGATTTTCCGGGTGCACTTCAGGCTTGCCATCTACAAGGCGCCAATCTTTTGGGCCCTTAACGCCTACATTGTCGATAAAGCTAAGCACATGGTGGGGTATTTCGGGTTGTAGAATAAACGTAATGTCGTCGTGGAATATGGGTACCGAATTAGTCCATCCCATGGGAAGTGTAACCAGTCGTAGCACTCCAAATGGCGTTTAAAATGTTGTTAAGTCATGAGAGGAAGGGTGAATCAAGCGCTTGTCATAGCCAATGTACAGATCCAGGGTAGCGCCACATATTCTTCCCACGAATGATTCAGTGATGTGATCAGAGAAGGGCACTACCCCTGAATGATGAATCGTGACTTTGTTTAGCAGCTCCAAACTGTGAACTATATGTAGCTTTCCATTTTTCTTCAGTACATAAAACCATCATGATCGGTAGGCCGAATTGGAAGGCTTGTAAACTCCTGCCGCTATTTTGGAACGAATAATTTGGCAAACTTCAGCTTCAATACCCAGTGGTATAGGTCAGTTATGCTCAGTCCAAGGTATGTGAGGTATCGTCAGTATAACCACTGGTGGAAAGAAGTCAGTTCTGAGTTTACCACATTCGGAATCCTCCCAAGCAAATGCTTTGTTTTGCTTTCGCATAATGTTGGTCAATACATCTAGTTCCACCATCGATAGAAAGCCCATATCGTGGGCACTAAGGAATAGCACCCGTCGTTCTTCCATAAATCGTCCGGTAGGCTTGAAGGGTGGCAGGTTCGGATTAAGCTCGGGAAGGGTCGCTAACGGGTCTCCAATAATCTTTCTTTCGATGTGAAATTCTTTGGATACGCCGCTTGCTACTGGTTTTGTTTTAAGTGCTACTGGTTTGTACTTCTTTTTAACCTGAACCCCTTTGCGCTTAGGGGTACTGTTGTTAGCAAACGTATTATAAATGGAACTCTGGTTTCTAGTGAAACCGGATATCAAAGGTTCTTTAGTATTAGGAGTAGAAACGAAATAAGTGTCTGTCACAAGGTTTTCAGTAATATCGGATGCAGTGAGGTATAAGTAGGATAAAGCTTTGCTAGTAAGCAACGTAGAAGTGTTCAAGATTTCAGAGGCTAAAGGGGTATGTGATATAAAGGTTACTTGCCCAGTCCGATGATTATAGTCCAAGATAAGTGCTTCATCTCCATGATCCTCATCACTCATCTCCTCAATGGCACCGGAAAACACTCGCAAGGTTCGTCGCTAACATAAGGTCACTTTCTCGGTCCCAGCTTCTGGAACCTTCCTCGAGGAAATGTCGGTACCGTTCTCCTGACTCCAGAATTGGGGTTGCTAATAGTTAGCGTTGTTTCATCCTCGGATGTTGTTTTGACTACTGATCGTGCTAGCACATCGAAGGGTCTTCCTAATAATAAATTGTAGGCCAGCGATCTAAGTATGTGAATTTGCAGATAGAATGTAAGATCACCAATAGCACATGGCATGTTCCGAGCCATCCCCAAGGATTGATCAATCGTGCCGTTAGCACTCTGCATGTTAAGAATGATTGTTGAATTGTAAATGATGCCCAGCTTGTTAGCGATGTCGGCAGCCATTGAAATAATTTGTGATCCGCTGTCCACGATAGACTCTATTTCACTTTTCCCATCAACTGTCAGCATAATTGAGTGAATTGCATGAGAGTCTTGGGCTACAGTTAAGATGGCAGGATCGTCGCTAGATCTTAGTGATTTGAGGTAGGTTTCAACCGGGTCAATAGACGTGGCTTCTTTAGGTGGTGCAACCTCTTCCTTGGTTTTCAGAGCTACCGTCTTGGTTATATATGCGAAACCAGGCAGCGCGTTGTCACATTCGTCCACCGTCGCCACATTGTTAGCTATGTTTCGTTGAGGGGTAACCGTGGTACGCATCTGGTTTCTGACATCTGGCGCCACGCTGCATAACTCTCCTACCAATAGTGTAACCTGACTTTGCATGATGCAATCAAAAACTAACTTAGACTTCTCCAGATCATATATAGGCGCTGTGGGTCGATATCCCCCCATAGGTTTATCTGGCACTCCAAAGTTACGATTAAGGGGTGGGGCATAGTTGCCCCTGAGACCAGCGTAAGGATGTAGCAGTGGCTCTGGAACGGCCGGCACCTTGGTTGCTTTGGGTACTTCATTGTTAGCACTAGAGGTTGAGGCTGGTGCTGGGGCAGAGCCTGTCATTGCGCCCGACGGTCTATAATCTTTCAAAGGCTGCTTGCCCTTTTTGATTTCTACCCCATCAAAGACCTGATTCTTTAGCGACTTTAGTTCCTTCTCTAGCGTCTCAATTCTCTCTTTGCGGGACAGCATAGGTCAGTCACTGATAGCATTTAGCTGGAGTACCTCGTGAATTAGTGCTTGTTGAGGAGTCGCCTCGGCTTCTGTTGTCACCGTGCTATTCAGGTTGCTTGTCGCTAAGTTCCTGGGGTTCTGACAATGCCACTTGTCAATGCATCCCTGAAACGTTTTATGCTCAGGATAAAGGGGAATGCTAGCGCCCAACGGTAAGACTAGTTTCCCGTCCATTCTACGGCACGCCTTCCCTTGTCGCAGATACTGTTCAAGGATAGCGCACCTACCCCTGGTCATGGTATGTCCTGTCTTGCCACAAAAATGGCAAAGTCCCATCTGTACGTTGTTTCTAGGTGCCGAAAGACTAGTTGAGATCAAGGTTTCCAGTTTATTCATGACGTTAGCAACTGCATTGTTAACGGCATTCTCCAAATCCTCCTTCTTGACATACCTGTTACAGTCATTGGTGGCGCTAGGCACTGGTGACTCTAGCTTGGGTGCCATTCCTCCATGGTCCGCGCCAGGTCGCTGTAATGGTATATCCATATCCGTGCCCTTTAATACCCACTTTCCTGCCTCAAAGACCTTTTCTATGTCATATGGTTCCTCGGGGTGATGGTCATGCATAATGATCTCCAAGCATTGCGCAATCTTAGTCCATAACGAAGTCAGGAATCCTTGTTGAAACAAACAGCGCTCCTTGTTCGCATATAACTTCCCATTTTGGACCAGCCATCTCGCTATCCGCTGGAAATCAAAATAATAAGTTGATAACGCTCCTAGAGTATAGATCCTGGCCACAAAGGTGTCCTGTACTACATTCTGGTTTTCCATTACCGTATAACGCGTAGCTTATTTGATGCCAGGATATAAATGAATGATAGCTTTTTTCCATTCATCATAGGTAAAAGGCCTGGGTGCTGCATCACTAGTAAATCCTTGGAACTCCTTCAACCCTATCCATGATTCGGCTGTGTCATATGAGACGTATCTGGCGGCGTATTGGTCACCTGGCAATTGCGTAGCAAATACTCCAATTCTTTGAAATACTGTGTTAGTTCACAGGGCTTTGTTTCGTCCCATTTTGGCAATGAGAAGTGGTTTCTGGGTGGCATGTGCTGATTGTTCAGCTGATCCATACCGATAGGTGTGTTTGTTGAGGTGGGAAGGGTGGTGGTGCTCGTGTTACTTAGTGTCAATGTCGTAGGTACCGGCTCAGTTGGCTCCGAGTCGCTAGGTTCTGGCAATAATAACCTAGATAACTCTTCTAGAGGAGTAAGCAGCGTATGGTTTTCGCCTGCTAAGTACTCAAATGGTCGGGAAAAAGGGAAAAAGCTTTTGGCTAGACTGTCTGGGGCGGCCTCAAGCTCCTGATCCAAAGTTTGTCTTGGTAGCACGCCTGGTAAGTGTGGTGAGTCGGTAGTGTTTGGTTCAAACGTGCTCTCCAACAGGAGGCGGTGCTGTCGCTGGGCTCGAGTTTTCGGCAGAATTTTGTCTCAGAAGAACTCCTCATGGTGGGCTCCAAAATGATGACGCCAACTGTAGTTGGGTGTGCCAGATGTATACGCAGTACAACGCCGTCTCCAGCGCTTGGTGTGCATAGTTGTGAGGAGTCCTGACAGGGTCCCAGTGTGCTCAAGTGGGAGTGGTAAAATGATGCGCTAAATTATAGCGCTTTGGGGGCTACCTGGCAGACGATAAGCGTTGTAGTTTAGGCAAAGATATTGAAGAAAAGACGAATAGCGCAGCGTATTGTGCCTGTAGGTGGCACCGTAAATGATGAAGACGAGATAGACAAGGCTAGCACCCGACTTAGTGACAAAGTCAAAGGAAGCTAGTGCAATTTGAATGCTAAGTGTAACTGTGTGTTCGAGGGGTTACGATTCGTTGTTATATACATGTAAAGTAGCTATTTTATATACTATGCGCTACCGTGTTTGCCAAGATACAAGTCCATCTGCAGTGCTACCTCCTAGCACCTCTCCTCATGGTTTCCTCTAACAGTGACCTGTCAACGGTGACCTTTTGCACATGGCTGATGGCAACCAACGGCGTTATGACCCTCGGCAACCAGCGGTGACTCTATATTGACTTAGAATTGTACGAGTCTGCTCACTTTGACTATAACTCCGATTGGCCAGGCTGTTCCAGAGTATGGTCGGAAAATCCTCGACAGACGCCGTGAGCGCTAATGTCAGCGCTACTCATTGTATCAGTTCCTGACAGGTCCAGATGTCGGATTTAAGTATATCCAGTGCCGCCGTCATTGATCCTTTTAGACTTCTGATTGAAGTGCCTCGTCAAATGGCAGTGCCTGCTGCTGGCTCCTTCTGGAAGTGATCGGGGTTTAGTTAGAGTCCTCTCCCACTGTCATGTTAGCGCTATACGTTATGAGCCTCCTTCGTCCTTGGGATAGGTGAATGGAGTGTGCTGAAGGCTTGGTAGCTAGTGGTTAGGATAAATGTCTAAATTCTGTAGTAGTTTGCCAGAGCCAGAGCTGCTCTATATTCCCAACTGGTCGCTAGAGTCCTGAGTACGTCAAGTGTCGGTTGGCCTATAATGTCCCTTGATGCGCTCAGTCCAAGTAGAAGCCTATCAGCGCCCTTTGGCAATTTCTTCATTGGTAATTTTATCAAACTCTTGTGCCAGGATCTCCACTGATTCTTTATTGTATGGTGTAAAAGTTTTTGTAATTGTCAGAATTCCAGCATCCAGACCAGATTCCAGCTTCTGAGCCAGGTTTGGAAAGTACCCTGAAAGACCAGCCTTCTGTATCTGTCTGTCTCAGACATCACATTTGTAAGGAGAAGCAAAGTTAAATTGTTTGTGCGACAGAACATCTTTGAGCCCCATGATCTCTTTTTCCACATTCCAAACACTCGTGTTTGTGATCGTGGGACATGACTCAACATCTGCATGGCTTTTGCCAATCTGTGCATAGCTCTTTTCCTTCAGGATTGATGAGGTGGTTGTGTTTGTTTCTTTTGACGTAAGACTTTTGACCATTTCACAGGTCTCATGCCATACAGTTCCAGATATTGTGCATATGTTGACTGAGGCAAACTGTGCAGGCTGTGTTGGCTGAATTTGCCATTTCCGTTGTTGAGCCTGCACGAGAGTGAAAAAACTTGTTTCCCTTTCTGATTTTTGGTGCTTTCAAAGACTGTGCCCAGTCTGGAGATACAGAACACTTTCTCTTTCCCTTTTGGGGGCTGGATGACGACAACACATTGTCTTTCAGTGAGCTCAGCTCTCAAAACATGAGGGATAATGGCATATCATGACATCACAAGTGCATTTAATTGGGAAAAATTTTGGCACAAAATTTCGCATGTATAAAGCAAAGGGTGTGAATTTTAAGCTGCATGCCCTGTAGACATCTGCAGCAATGCGATAAACATCAATAAAGCAAAGGGGAAGCCAATTATTATGAAACGGTTCCCCATGGATTAAAGCATTGGTGATTGAGTCGGTGTCAAATGCCATATAATAGTGCAGGCGAGCATGAAGTGTTGCAGTTCATTAAAGCAGATGAGGGTGTCATCAATCAGGTATGGCGCAATTTAAGCACATGGCAATATTATTCCCATATAACAAAGTGTTCAGAGGAGAACCAAATAAGTTGAGATTGAGTGAAGAGATCAATACCGACATCTCGTCAGATCCTTTCTCACTCTAACCAAGCGACAAATGCTTACCAGCAATTATCGCACTCCTCTTTGCATCGTACACCTGGTCCTTAAGTGTTCTCAAAGCTCTATCATCAATCAAGCCAACATCAAAGATGCTGTCGCATGGAGGATTCTTAATTTGATGGTGCCATTCTTGATGAACACGAGCCTGATAAAGAGTGAGGACTTTGAGTCCATCTGTTCCTTGTTGCGCAATTTGTGGTTGGTTAAACAAAAGAAGAATGTATGCATTGCGTTGACCATGTTGTTAGGCCATTTTTCTTGGACTATGTGTTCTAAGAAGTTGGTTGACGCAATACAAAGCTGGTCCCAAGATAGCTCTTTGTCTTGAGCTGCTTTCCCTTTTGCTTTCACATTTACAATGGGTTTCAAAGCTAAAACGTCGTCTTCTTTTGTTAAAGTGAAAACATTGTTTGAAGCGACCGACTTGTTCCTAGCAGCTTCAGCTTGACCTTCAGGTGTAAAGTAACTCAACTCGATATACTCTCGCTCCCTCAGCTTCTTGATAGCAAAGCATGCCAGGGGGTATTCAATTACTTCAGGAACTGGTTTGCCTACTATGAGATTTGGGCCTTCATCATCGCTTTGGAGGGAATGACCTCCTGACAACGTAGGCTGTGAGGCATTGACTTCCTCGTGGTTTCTTTGAGCTTCTCCTCTGTCTTGTTGACCTCTCCTTGCCTCCGCTTCTCTTTCTTCACGTTCAGCCTCCCAAACTGTTTTCCTGCATTCTAGCCCCTCTCTCCATAAATTTTCTAAAATTCCTGCTGCCTGTTTGTGATTTATTCCGTTTCTATTGAGCATTACTGCCTCTCTGGTAAAACTGTGTTCTTCCTTCAAGAAGTCAGGAGGAGTCTCCATGTTAGGATTGATTGTGAGCGTGATCATATCTCTTAGAGCTTTGAAATATATGTATGTGATTCAACCACGATCTTTTCCCCTTGAGAGACTACTTAAGATGAGTAAAATTTTTCCTGTTGTAGACCTGCCCGGTACTGGCACGCAACAAAACTTTGAGGGTGGTGTCACAAAGCAAAGGAAATCTTTGTGACAGCACAGCCACTCTCACTCAAAGACCACACCCTTTCTGTCGTTCAGATCTCATGACTGACAGGCCAGCCAATTATGATTGTGAACCGTAAACACCCCCCTCACCCCTACCTCTCACCTCTCATTCCACACCCACCTGGTTCCTCATATACACATACACACCCCGACGTTGGAACCAGATGTTTTTCCTTGATAGGACGTTCTTGTTCTTGTTCTTGTTTTTTTTTGAGCCCTTGATATTGATTCTTGATCACACATCTCTATGCCTCCCCTCCCCCAGGCCTTGTTTGTGTCTCCCATGCTGTGGCCATGCTCCTGTCTCTATTTTCCATTACTTTGTCTTACATCTTACGCCCCCACCTCCCCTCACACTCGCCACACCCACCTGTGCATACATACACGCTTGGCTTCATGTATGATATCCCATTGTGAATATATGTAATAATACCTATCCTTCTGTTTTTTTTTCTTGTGTGGTTGGTTGGTTTGAGTGGTGTGGTGTGGTTTGAGTTGAGTTGAGTTGGTTTGCATGGGTGTGTGCAGTTCCTTGGTCTTGTTTTTTTTGTAGAGTGCTCTTGGATGGATGTGGGTGGATTGGGGTTTGTGGATACGAAGAGAAGGTAAGGCAAAGAAAAGGAAAAGGCAAAGGCAAAGAAAGGAAAGTTACTGTTGGTATGGGACACGCCAGCTTGGAAGAGGTCGTCCTTGTATAGTGGGCACATGGTGAAACCCAGGAACTCAGTTCTGGATTAATGTGGAATGATTTTGTTTGGGCTGGTAGGTGGGCGGATCTATGGGTATGTGTGTGCTAAAGATGAGACTTGGAACTTTTTTGAGGGTCTAGTGGGTCTAGTAGTAGTGGTTGAGGAAAATGAGAGAAAAAGAACAGGAAATGAAATCGCACTTGGTAGCTGGGATGTCAGCTTAGAATTCCATGTTGGTATGTATGTGGCACATGCGGTGAAATGAAACATGAAACCTGCAGCTGAAAGGGTGGCACCATCATGCCCCATGTTCACTAGTTGCGTTTTTGTTTTGTAGAAATACATTTTTCTTTTTTTTAAGAACCAAAATAGAGATGAGAGCATTGAGCATCTAGCCACAGTGCGGAGACCCCGGCCCATTTTTGTAAGTCTTGAAGATACTAGAAAAAAGAGTAAAAATTTACTTTGGTAGTTGGTGAGGAGGTCAGTACCAGGTGAATTCCTATAAATAGATTCAGGCTTGGACCCAAACTTTAATGTAGGCTCGGGCAAAATAAAAACCAAGTGAGGCACTCATTTGAATGCCCGAATGCCAGTGCTGAACAAATGAGGTGATTGATAGCCGATGATGGTTTTTGGGAACTGACCCATGCATCCTGTTGACCGGAAAGGTCTATTGGGTCAGCTGATATATGTGGTTACATGATGATGAAAGTGAATTCGCGTCAATGCGTCCACTAGCCTCAGTTGTTCTCTCTATCATTACAGACAGACATCTGAGGTGGTGAGCACGATTTTTCTTAATTAAGTATTATTCTAATAGCCTACACTATAGCTCTTCTCTGTCCATAGGTATGATAAATCAGTTGTTCTCTCTATCATTACAGACAGACATCTGAGGTGGTGAGCACGATTTTCCTTAATTAAGTATTATTCTAATAGCCTACACTATAGCTCTTCTCTGTCCATAGGTATGATAAATCAGTTGTTCTCTCTATCATTATGGACAGACATCTGAGGCACTCTTCTCTGTCCATAGGCTCTCACTTTAGTCCAGCAGGTTATGGGCATCCTTTTTAGGATTGCTGGTACCATTTGAATCTTATAGGGTAGTTTCTACGCACATATTATCGATTACTATGGCTTTGATCAATTGGGTTCTCCTTTTAACAGGGTCATCACAATGACTGATCCTTTTTATCGGCATAATATGCCCCAGGCATTTTCATCATCTTCAGGGAGAGTCCCAGTGGCTTCTTCCACAAGTCATCCTCACCAGTCTGCTTTTATTTGCGATGTGCCTCTGCATATAACCACTTTTCCTCCAGATTCAGCCAACACCTTGGTCTCTGATACACATATAGGTCCTTCAAAATGCTTTAGGATCATGCTCATTTTTCCCAACCATCTCCAGCTACACCTATTTCTTTAATTCCACCAACCTCTATCCATACTCCGACTCCCCTCCTGTTTTGAATCAGTATCATCAAAGAGGGAACCTACCTGCTCATCCAATTTCTCCAGTTTCTATTACCAATATATACACGCCTCCTTCTCCAGTACCATTTTCTCTTTCACGCCCTCCTTCAGTCTTTTTGCCTCATCAAATTCCTGTCTCTCGACCTCCTTTGGGACTTCAGGACAATTTGAATCATCCTTTGCATCTTCAAGTCAATAACAATCGTTCCCAACATTGTCCAATTATTCCTTTGTCTTGTCCTCCATCAGCTTTCTACAACACAACTCCTGCTCCTGTCATTAATCAAATTCCAAATCATCCTCCAGATTTCTTTCCCATACCAACACCACCTGTACATCACCACCAACCCTTTTTAGCAGAATCTCCTCCACCACAACAATATTATGTTGCACAACAGTGGATTCTGTATCTTAATCCTTTGGCACATCAACAGGCTGGATACAATGCATGTCCTCATCAGCAATACATTAATGAACCAGTTTCGAATTTTCCAGATCATGCGTACAATTACCACTACGATCCTCTGAGGGCTAATCTCCCTCAACAGACCTCAATCCACACAGATCCTAAACTCCCTCCACTCACCACTATTCCCTGGTTTAATTTGTCAGCTGACTGGGGTCTCTGGATTAATCCAGTCATGGCACTAATTGACCATCTTGGATTGAATGGTCATGTTTGCCCCCTTTTGCTCCTGGGTGCTCCGTTTGATCCAATGTGTTGACTTGCAATACCTCCTTCTTATCCACCACATGCCACCCAAGAGGATTTGACCAATTATGAGCTTTTTTGGAAGAACAATAACATCTGTTTTTATATTATCTCAGGACAACTCTCTGCAGAAATCTTCAATTCACTCCCTCTTGTGAGGACAGGCCCTTTCAATTTTCCTATGCATACCACTAGAGATTTGTTAGACTTTCTTCAGAAGCAATTCAGTGTCAGGAGTGCCATGTCTGCTCAAAGGGTCAAAGATTCTACTTTTCGGCTTACATGCGCTCCAAACACTATCTCTGCCTATGTTCAATCCTGGAGAATAGCAGTCAATCAACTATCTACCACCCCTTGGGACTTTATCCAATATGAGAAGATACAGTGTTTCATGGATGGTGTGCCAGATCATCGAGCTTTTAATGTCCTCAGGGAAGAAGTACGTCACTCATGGGACAACAATCCTGATGGAATTTTTAACTTCTTCAATCTTGCAAATACAATATTAGAAATAGACATCGATGTCTGACAATGCTTAGCAGGGTCACAACCTCTTTCCAAGACACAAAAATCTCAATGTTACTCTTCCTTGACACAACCTTCTTCAACACCTGCACAGCATTGCTCTGATGCCATGACCAATTCTAAACAAAGTACTCCACATGATGGGACTAAAGATAATCTGAATTGTTCTAAAGCAAATGTAGCCATCTCAGAAGATTCCATGATAGACACTTTTACAGAACCAGTCACAGCCACTCCGACCTTTGTAAATGACAACCTTGATACTTCTGTATTGTCTTCAATAGCTGAAGAGGAAGAGAATGATACCGATTTCCAGCTTTACATCAATTCTGGGATTGATACCAAGGAACATGCATCTTACTATGCATTTATGAATTCAACCACACCAGTAGCATTCACAAGTATTACACATCAATTCAACTCCATCCTTGATTCAGGTTGTACAATACACATTATCAAAGATCAAAAATTCTTTTGGACGTACAACAAAGATCAAGCCATACTAGTTGGAATGGCAAACTGTGGCACTTTAATCATGCTAGCAAGGGGTGAAGTTAGATTCCATGCTCATATCAATAGCAAGATGAGAATTTTAGTCTTGAAGGATTGTCTGCATGCTCTGGACGTTCCCATCAATTTACTATCTGTGGAATTGATGGTCAAGAACGACATGAAGCTCACATTTGAGAAAAAAGTGACTACACTTTATTTACCTAGTACATTGAAGAATCTATCTGGAGAATCCCTTCAGGCAACAGTTTACAAAAGACTATCATTCTTGCATTGTGATTTCATACAACCATATTCCCAGACCGAAATCTCTTTTCTGGCTTCAGAGCACACTTTGGTTTCATTCCCAAAGGTTCAACTCATGCCAAATCTGTGGCATTAGAGGCTAGGTCACTTGGTGAAGGACATGACAAGAGCAGTCTTGACCAAGAGTTACATGACAGGGGTGGAATACAATGGAGCCTTTGAAGACAAACAATGCATTCCATGCATCATTGAAAAACAGCCAGCAAGGCCATTCAACAATTATGAACATCGAGCAGGGAACATATGTGAATTATTACACATGGACTCTTGTGGACCATTTCTGACACATTTTTCAAATGGGAACACCAGCCATTTCCACTTGATTCTTGATGATCATTCTAACTTTGGGAGTACAGCATTGTTGTCGAAGAAGAATGCAGCTGTGAAACATTTCAAGAAAGTTCAGGCAGAATGGGAGTTGAAATCTGGCAACAAAGTTAAAATTGTTCATTGTGATGGGGCAAAAGAATTGGTGAAAGAAAAGTTGAAAGAGCACTTGGAGGAAAAAGGGATCATTCTACAGGCTATGGCACCATATACTCACCAGCAGAATGGCAAGGCAGAAAGATACATTAGAACAATCAAAGATACAGCACAAACACTTGTGGCAAAATCTGGCTTACCGCTGTCTTTCCTTGGAGATGTGATATTAACAGCCCAATATCTTGAAAATCGATTGCCAACATCAACAATCCCAGGGTTAACTACTCCATGCAAAATTCTTGAAGGCTATAAACCTGATTTGTCTCATCTTTGGGTCTGAGGTTGTCAATGCTTCATATTACATCTGAAGGAAACTCGTTGAAAAGGAGATACAAAGAGATTTGAGGCAATTTTTGTTGGCTATGAAGAAGGTCAATTGGGGTGGAAAGTTCAAGACTTAAATGGAAAATACTATTTTTCAAGAGATGTCATATTCAATGAGAATGTGCAAGGGAGGTTGCAACCACATTCTATTTCATGACCATTGGGGTCTGACATGTTGACATCACCTACTCACACACCAACATCAACTACCCCCACACCAACCATACTACAGTTATCCCTGGAAGGGAGACATAGGTTTGGATGTATTGCATGAGGAGATCTCCAAATGTCCCCAAAGGCACAGAACTCATACTCTGGCTGGCCAACAGTATTGGGAGAGGTTACAAAGAGAAATCAGAAACTAACGAATCTTTGAGCAGATCGCAAAGCATGACTGGAACCTCATCAAGGCTTATCAGCAATTCTTGATGTCGAATTGTTGTTATATGCATCTAATTTCAATGAAGACATGGAGGATATATCAATTCTTGAGGACTCAACGATACTCAAGTATAAAGTGTATGTTTCCTATGGTCCTGATCCTTTACCCTTTTATACAGCCAAGATCTATAATCTCAGCAAAGCACCAGAAAATTACAATGAGGCAATGAAAAGATCAGATAGTGCAGTATGGATGATTGCAATGGAAAAAGAGGTTAAAAGTTTAAAAGAACAAGGTGTGTTTATACCAGCAGACTTACCAAAAGAGAAGAAGGCTCTTGGAGTGCACTGGGTATATGCATACAAGTATAATCTGGATGGAACAATCATCCAAGGAAAGGAAAAGGCAAGACTCATTGCTCAAGGTTTTAGTCAGAGACTGGAAGACTATGGTTCAACTTATACTCCAGTCACAAAAATGACAAGCATCAGGATAACGTTGGCATATGCAGCAATGCATGATCTCAAAATTTTTTTGTTTGACGTCAAGACAGCGTTCTTAAATGCTCCGCTGACACATGACCTATACTGTAAGCAAATTCCAGGATTTCCAGATGAAAATCCTCAAAAAGTCAACAAACTTCTTCAAGAAATTTATGATTCAAAACAATTGTCTAAAAAATGGTATACTCTTTTGCAAAAGGTTTTGGAGGGCATTGGATTAGTCAGATGTGAGGTAGATTACACGGTATTTCTTGGATAATTCTCCTTGCTACCTCACAAGTCGATTCCAACCTTGAAGAACAGGGACAAACTATTTATTATTATTTGTATTCATGTTGACAATGGGCTGAACATTACAAACTCAAAACCACTATACAATTAGATCATCATGGAAATGAACAAGAGTTTCTCTGTCATGGATTCTGGAGTGGCATCATTATACTTGGGCATTAGAATCGATTGAGACAGAAAACAGAAAAAGTTATGGCTCTCACAAAAAGGATACATTATAGATCTCTTGATGACATATCACCTTTTGGAGGCAACACCGTTATTTCTTCCACTTGTTGGCAAACTGGAAGACCTCCCAGAACCACCTCCGAATTCCTTACCAGAAATCATGGACAATGACATAAAAGTTCACTATCAATGCTTAGTCAGATCAATCCTATATTTAAGCCTCTGCATGCATCCAGACTTAGCATTCACAGCTATGTTTCTTGGTCAACATAACACCTCTCCGACATGGGCACACCTCCTGGCAGCAAAGCATGTATTGCAATACTTATTGGGAACTCAGGACTATGCACTAGAATATAACTTTACACATCCCATCTCAGGAAATCAATCCCAACTACTCCTTCCTGCAGATTTTGGGGCAGTAAATGCTGATTGGGCATCGGATCCATTGACAAGGAAAAGTGTAATGGGATATGCATTTTTTATGTATTCAAGCCTTATCTCATGGTCTTCAGTCAGACAACGAACTACCACTATTTCTTCAACAGAAGCAGAATATATGGCATTGTCACATGCTCTTTGAGAAGCCATTTCAATTTGGTATTTCTTGACAGCACTGGATTTACCAGCTCCACAGCCTTTTCCCATATACTGTGACAACAAGAGTGCCCTGGATATTGCCAACTCGGATTTGATCACGTCTTGTTCGAAACACATTGACATCAGGTACCATTTTATATGTGAACATCTCAATACCAAAAGAATTACACAACAAGTTTGTATCTTTGCTAGGACTCATCACGCGTGTATAATTTGTTGGTGCCCACATTATCACTGATGGGGTTGTGTTGACCGGAAAGGTCTATTGGGTCAGCTGATATATGTGGTCATGTGATGATGAAAGTGAATTCATGTCAATGCATCCACTAGCCTCAGTTGTTCTCTCTATCATTACAGACAGACATCTGAGGCGGTGAGCACGATTTTCCTTAATTAAGTATTATTCTAATAGCCTACACTATAGCTCTTCTCTGTCCGTAGGTATGATAAATCAGTTGTTCTCTCTATCATTACAGACAGACATCTGAGGCGCTCTTCTCTGTCCGTAGGCTCTCACTCTAGTCCAGCACATCCGTGCTTGTGTGGCGCTGTGTGGTGGTATGGGGATAAGAGGGGATAGTTGCATAACGTGTCTGTGTTTGTTGAGATCATGATGGAGGAAATTGTGTCGATGACGGCAATCAAAAACCTCCGTCCCCACGTTTGGGCGCTAGGTAGACGGATAGGCTGCACCGGCGTCCATATCGTCTTGTGAACCCGGCCCCTTCCGGGGAGAGCGTGTGAGAGTTGTGACACCTTGCGGCTGGAAGTGATAGTGATCTTTTCGGACCGTTGGTTACTAGGCTGTAGCTTATCGATCGACCACTGCCATGATAGAGAAGAGAGTCAGTCGTGTCTCTGGATGGTCATGCTCATAAACAGACGTGGATCATAATCAATTGTCAGACGCCATGGAACCTGCGCCATGGTGTAGTCAGAAAAGGAAATTTGGCGGACGCTGCAGACAAAAAGCTCACTCCGATTGAAACAATCTCGTCGCCGCTCAGAGTTGGTGGCAGAACCGGACAAACAGCTACACGTGTGAACTATCCAAACCTTACCACCCCACCTGGCCCGTGCGTGCACACCAACTCTCTCCCCACGTCCTCACATCCTCCCTCACAGTCCCTCTCCGTCTCTCCATCCCCTCCCACCTCTTTTGCCCGACTCTCCGACAGACTCCGCTCCTACCGACCCAACTTTATTTCCCATCAAATGTCCCGACTAGGCAAAGGTCTACTAACCTGCCTCTGATTTCACTGCCTCCATTCCAATGGCAACAAAATGCTCTTTCACTGTCAGGCTTTCACGCTTTTCATGCTTTCACAACGAGGACAATTGTGGATCTTCATTTTTCTCCGGTCACGTGTATTGTTCAAATGGGTCTGTCTCTGATTGCACTGCCTCCTATTGAATAGCAACGAAATTTCCTTTCACTGTCAGGCTTTCACAACGAGGACAATTGTCCATTTTCTCCGGTCCTGTGTATTGTTCAAACGGATCCCGCCTCTGATTGAACTGCCTCCAATAGCAACAAAACTTCCTTTCACTGTCAGGGTTAAACACCTTTTGAACGGCTTGTTGGGATTGGATTCTACATCCCTCTTGTTATCGCAACTCGACCATATTTCCTTTTATATTTCTCTACTTACTAATATTAAAATTTCGCTCGAGCATGCCTCAGTCGCTTACCATTTCGTGCGGTCGTCTCTGAGGTATGCATATTTACAATAAAACCCAACTCACTTACTGATTAAAGTCTACCGAGTTATACGTACTCTCTGTTAACACGGCTGATATGTCTGTCCATCATGTGCATCGGGCTGCCAAGGCGGGAAGGTTCTCAAGTTAGGATACTTCCCATCAAATAAATAGAGTCTATTTGCAACCCCGAGTTTTTGCTACTTGTAGTGCAAGCGAATAATTACTGAGTGAAAGTTCTTGGCGTGATTGACGTGTGTGCCATCACCCATCACTCGCCGTTATCAGCAGCGACATCCTGGATCCATGGCTGGTAAAGATCATCGTCGCTGCTCATGGTTATGTGAATTCAAGAATGGGTGATGACGCGACACGGTGGTGAGATTCAAAGTGAGCCAAAAAGCACAACGTCGCGTAGCTTGAAATGGATTGTAAGTTGTCAGTCAAATTGTCAGTCAATCTGTCATGTGTGCCTAATTCCAGTTCAACTGAGTTCCAGGTCCAGTAGGATAGGCGTTGCAAATACACTGTATTCACGTGTAACCATAAGAGCCTCGCACCCTACATGGCACGTCGATCTCTCTAGCACATCAATCCCGATCTTATCGGTATTACTATTTTTTGCTGGCTCGCTCTATATCCCAGCCTACTTCGCGTCGCAAGCTTCGAACGAGCTTCTCGACTGTCCGCGAGTTATTCTAGTCGATCCATTTCACCTATCCCCCGTCCATCCCCTACTTCTGATGTGTTGTGGCGACGCGCTCGAGGCAACAATGAACAGTCGAGCTGTCAAGGCACTCAGGTTCTCAAGTTAGGATAAATCTTTCCATCAAATATTTCCGATTCACGTGTTAAGCGCCTTGCACTCTGCATGGCTCTCTAGCACATAATCCCGATGTTTTAAGTATTAGTGGCGGTATCCTGTATTTATTGACCAAAGCAACTGTAGAATACCCAACGCCCTACATCAATGAAATCCCGCACTCTCGTGCGAGATCTGCTCTGCCTTATTGTTTTGCTCTATATCCCAGCCTACTTTGCGTCGCAAGCCTCAGAACGAGCTTCTCGACTATTCGCGCATTGTTTCAGTCGAAGAGGAGTCCAAAGACGAGGAATCTCATCCAACTATCTCTCGTCCCTCTCCTACTTATGATGCGCGGTGGAGACGCACTCGAGGCAACGATGAACCATCGGTCATGTCGTCTCCGCACACCTTCCAACCCATCCAAAGGGGCAGCTCTCTCAAGTCACGTTGGACAACCCATGTCTGTAATTGGTGTCAGCTCTGGAGGAACATCATGAATGCATGCTTCACGATTCTTACGTAGGATGCCCGTAAATGTTTCTTTGCTCAAGCGACTGTACTCATCTTGTCTGATTCTTGAAGGGGATATTCAGTGCTTCTTCAGATTCCTGGAACGAGTGGTGACCTCCTCGCGCGTTTTTTCGCCTTTATGGCGGTACTACGGCTTCTCCCTGCACTATCTGCAGCCGCGATCTTGCTGCACTATTTCAGCAAGAAACGCTTCCGCAGCGGCAACTTTGCTATTATATGGTACCAGGTATCATATATATATATATATTTTCACTTGATTATTAATAGGGTTAAATCCCTGATTTCACGAGACCAATGAGGGCTATGAGTCGCGCGAAACACGTGATTCCACCGAGAGAGCAATCCGAGACTCAGACCCACTGAGACAACCATCTCAGTGATTGCTCTCTAGGTGGGCTGTTTCTAAACTGATATATATGAAGAACCATCTCACGGAGTGAGCTTTAGATAGTAAAGTTAACTACAGTTTTTCGCGCTAACTACTGTTTACTGCGCAAAATCGTTCCTCTGTCTCTCAAAACAAGCTTAATGAGTCCTCATGGGAAACAAAGGGAAGAGCCTCCTGAACCGTCTAGGAGCGAGACCCAAGTTAGCCGAACGGATGGGAACACTCCATTGCCAGACGTACCGGCAACCCACAGAGAACAACTACTTGTCCAACAACTTGAATCCGTCGTTGATGACTTTCGATGCGAGCGAAGAACAAAAATTTCTGCCATCACACAGATTTTCAAAATTGTCAACCAATCCGGAGCAGATGAGGGACACCGACGCGACACTATCTCGAGTTACCTTACCTTGCTCAATACCATCGAAGAAAAGGAAAAGGAACGAAGCAGATGTGCAGATCACAGAGAAGAAGCTGAGAGAATTCAATCCACCAGCAAAGAGCTTGCTAGATCGCCTCGACATGAGAACGCGTCGAGAGAATACATCAGACATGGTGACAACAAAGATGAAGACGAGACACATTCCCACCGTCGAGCTCATAGAGGGCAATCATGAAGAAAATCTCGCAGCGCATCACCCGAAAGTTCATCCTACACGGACACATCAGAACGGTCTCAATCTGATGAGGATAAGCCGCAAACAAAGAAACAAAAAGTCAAGGAACAAGAATTGCCTTGGTACGCAGAAGAAAAGCTTGCTCAAGAGGTTGAGGACCCCAGATGCCTTGAGAACCGAAGACTCTTGCAGCTTTACCTTCGCAACCCCGCCGATATCAGAAAGTACATCGCCATCTCCAAAATTGCACCATGCAATTTCCCTGGATCCGAGTGGGATAAACTTATCAAAGGCGAACTCGCCGACTTCGACACCATTTACAGTGCAATACACCACATCGGAGCACCTAAAGAAAACAGAGGGCGAATCGGAGATAAGGAGATCCTCTTCGGACACAGTGACCCTGTCCGAAAGGTTGAAGACCATGGGCAATGGACAGTCGCTGCCAACCTGTACGGAGAAGCGCTCAACTTTGCCTGGCCCAGCTGAAAATTGGAATGGTCCGGACATTACAAGTACATTGTCGGCCTCTTCTCCGCAAAACCGACAGCCCTCCACTCCTGCGTTATTGAATACGAGAAGGCTGTCCGAGCAAGAGTTGGAGCGGGAACAAAAATGTTGCTCACTGATAGAGGAGCTTTTGATGACTTACGAGACGCCATCCTTGATGCCAGCGGGATCAATTATTGCGGAGTATCAAACCA
Organism: Termitomyces sp. MG16; assembly: GCA_003313075.1. Taxonomy (NCBI): domain Eukaryota; kingdom Fungi; phylum Basidiomycota; class Agaricomycetes; order Agaricales; family Lyophyllaceae; genus Termitomyces; species Termitomyces sp. MG16. The sequence continues at coordinate 25,227 of QGOA01004881.1, forward strand.
AAAAGGCAGAAATAGAACGTCCATCAACCGATCAGGATCTAACACGAAAGGAGTCGGGCGAGCAATTTGTCGAAGATGGAATACGCCAGCAGGATGTCCCTTTGATAATAGCACCTGTTTCTGGAAGCATGCCTGCAGACAATGTGGGGGAAACCATCCCAAACTGAACTGCACTCAAAAGGTCACGAACTGAAGTCTTAAAGGGGAACGTCCCAAAATATCTCCGATATAATTACTATGATCCCACTTCCAAGCTCCCGCCCACTCTTGTCCAGTGGTCGCTTACAGCTAGAGTATTACCATCCCCATCTCAACAAGAACTGAGCAACATTCGAGTTACAAAAACCCTCCAAGATCATCCAGAGCTCTTTAAAATCGTTACACCCATCAGAGTTGACGTCCTTAAAAAGCTTCTACAACATCATCCAAATCGTCCTTTTGTCGTATCGGTCATCAAAAGCCTTAAGGTTGGATTCTGGCCTTACACGGACACCAAGCCTCACACGTACACTCTCACCTGCAATATGTCTTTGGGTCCTCCTGATGACGAGCGTGAAGCCATGTTCATACGCTCACAAAGAGATATAGAGATAGCGGCTGAGAGGTTCTCTCTTGACTTCGGAACTGAACTTTTTGATGGCATGTACAGCTCACCTATACACGCAGTCCTGAAGCCAAAGTCAGCTGACTTACGTCTCGTTACCAACCAATCTGCGGGCCCTTACTCTCTTAACTCAATGATCGCCTACAATGACATTTGCGGCTTCCTGATGGATAATATGCGTCACTTTGGGAACCTTCTACTAAAATTAC
>QGOA01004888.1:0-17747 GCA_003313075.1 Termitomyces sp. MG16
GGACGGCATCCGGGAACCGATATCGGCCCTTATCAACAGCGGAGCCACCGGAGTTTTCATCAGCGATGCCCTTGACCTCCCCCACGACTCCCTCGACCAGCCCCTCTGCCTGCAATGCCTCAACGGCACCCCCTCCTCCTCCGGCCCCATCCAGAGGTCTCACTCAGGACGCGTGACCCTGAACAACGACTACGAGTTCACCTCCAACTTCCTGGTCACGTGACTTCACAAATCGACCCTGATAGTGCTGGGACTACCCTGGCTGCGTGACACGAACCCCCACATCAACTGGAGGATGCTTACCATGATCTTCCCAGGACCCAAAGACCACCTCTTGACCGCCGTGCATCTCCAGGCCCTGGGGAACGATTCGATGCCCAACACTCCTGAGACAACAGCCGCGCCCCCCACACTCGTCCGAGCCCACGAAGCCCCTGATCGACCCCCAAACATTCCTCAGAACAAGTACAAAGGGCCAAACTACCCAGGCTGGTCTCAGACACACGTCAAACCCGCTCCGGCCGATGCATCCACGACCCCGATTGACCCGAACGCACTCAACATTAGGATCATTGAAGCCGCCCCCTTCGCCCACCTCATGAAAGACGGAACCCCCACGTTTCAGCTACACACCTCGCCATCTCTCCCGGAAAAACACCTACAAGGGGACCCTATCCCCCTGGAAAAGAAAACCAAGGAGCAAATCTTCTGAGAAGTAGTTCCTCCGGAGTATCACGAGTTTGCTGACGTATTCTCCAAAGGAGACGCCAAGGAGATTCCCCCTCACCGCCCTTATGACCATACTATCGACCTCAAGGAAGGAGCCGCCCCCTCTTTCGGCAAGGTGTACAACATGTCGGAAGTCAAACTCCGGGCCCTCAAGAACTACCTCAATGAAATGCTTGGTAAGGGATTTATCCGACCCTCTGCCTCCACCGCCGGAGCCCCGGTTCTATTCGCCAAGAAGAAGAACAGTTCACTCCAACTCTGCGTTGACTACTGGGGACTCAATATCGCTCCCGCTTATCGGTGATCTGGTTGATCGACTCTGCAGTGCCAAGGTTTACATGAAAATCGACCTCTGCTCTGGCTACAACAACGTCTGCATTGCCCCGGGACATGAGTGGAAAACTGTGTTCCGCACGCAGTATGGTCTGTTTGAGTACTTTGTGATGCCTTTCGGAATGACTAACTCCCCTGCCATGTTCCAATATTTCATGAACAACATCTTCCACGACATGAGCGACGTTTTTGTGATCGTCTACTTGGACGACATCCTCATCTACTCCGACTCGAAGGAGGACCACCAGAAGCATGTCCAGCAAGTCCTTGAACGCCTCCAGGAGCACAACCTCTACGCCAAGCCCAAGAAGTGCTCATTCCACATGGACGAGGTTGAGTATCTCGGCGTCATTGTATCCCTGAATGGTGTTCGCATGGATTCCCACAAAGTCAAGGCCATCATCAACTGGCTGCAACCCTGGAATGTCAAGGAAGTACAATCCTTCTTGGGTTTTACTAATTTCTACCGGAGGTTTATAGACAACTACTCCGGTATCACGAAACCCCTCAACCGGCTCACACGCAAGGACATTGCATGGAACTGGGACAGTAAGTGCCAGAGCATCTTTAACCTGCTCAAGGAGGCTTTCACAGCCGCCCCCGTACTCTGGCACTACAACCCTGCCCTCCCGATCATCCTAGAATGTGATGCCTCCAACTACACCATTGCCAGAATTCTCTTGCAGATGGGATCCGACGACGGAGAGCCCCGGCCAGTTGCCTTCTACACCCGGTCCATGATTGACGCCAAGCTCAACTACGATATCTACAACAAGGAGCTCCTTGCCATCGTCGAAGCCTTCAAACAATGGCAAGCCTACCTCGAGAGAGCCCGGCACCAGATCTAGGTCTACTCAGATACAACAACCTGCAGTACTTCACCACGACCAAGCAACTCAGTCGACGGCAGGCCTGATGGTCCGAGATCCTCTCGGAGTATGACTTCACGATCCAGTACCGCCTGGGACAACTTGGGGCTAAACCCAATGCCCTCACCCGACGACTGGACGTTTACCCCAAGAAGTCGTTTGAGGCAGAACGCAATGTGTTCAATCATCGTGTGGTAATCCCTCCCAAACATTTGAATGCTGTACTGATTTTAAATGATGAAGGGACCCTGAGCCAGATCCGCTGCGCCCCCCGAGACAAGTACTTCACTGACCATGACCCCCGCAACACTCCCAATGGAACCGACTGGGACCCTGCCTTCTCCTTATCCCCCAACAAAAAACTCCTTCTCTGGGACAGCCGCATCTACGTCCCAGATCACGCCTGGCTTCACTACGACATTTTCCGCCAGCACCACGACCACAAGCTCCAGGGACACCCTAGAATATGTAAGACCCTCCAGCTTATCTCCCAGACTTACTTTTGGCCAGGGTTGAAGAAGGATGTGACCCACTACATTTGATCATACGAACCCTGCCTCCAGGCCAAGGTCCCCCGACACTGACCATATGGACTCCTGAAACCCCTGCCGGTCGGACAACGCCTCTGGTCCTCCATATCCCTGGACCACATTGTCAAATCCGTAGATCAAGTCCGCATTGTAAGGGTGTTGCTTTCCCAGAAAGCCCCCAACTCAGTGGAACCTGACACTGATGCTCCATGTGCCATCCAGAGCATTTACCAAGTCAACCATGCGATTTGAGAGCTATTCTGCTCAGTACATCAAGATGCTGCACTCTAAGGAGAGGTGATGTCAGGAGACTTTCTTTTCTAGCACTTCCTTGGCACTTCCTAGCCCCTTTTGGCAACTCTCCAGCACTTCTTGGGTCTCTTCATGCCTCCCAGAGGCTCCTGGAATCTCTCCAACTATATCTAGAGTAAGTTTTACATACTGTACAGTAGTTCTCATGCCACAACCATTGTGCTGATGTGCTGTGCCCTAGCAGAGAAATCCTTAGACTTGTTCTCTTTGGATTTCTCTCTGCCAGGTAATTAGTTATCCTCCTCATTGTATGATAGCCTGTCTAATAAACTTTAGATGTCTCTCTGCCAGTTGTGTGATTAGCTGCAACTTCCAGAAGTTGCCCTTACAGTTTATAACATTAATGGCACCTCCAATAAAGCCCACTCCATCTACTCTGTAGTGAACCTGGTCCTGCATTACAACTTCCATGCAAAGCATGCTACCTTTGCTGTCATCAGTTTTAAGAAGCAAGATATGATTATAATCCATTGATCTAGAGCTTTAGCTCTAGATCCCAAAAAATATACTTACTCTAGTCTGAACAATCTATTCATTGTTCAGACTTCTTTACTACATAGTAATCTAGGTAATAATAAGTTTAATTATATTATTTAGTAATCTAATATTGTATCTATATATTATGCAATGATCTGTGTAAAACTTGATTCTTTTTTGGCACTGCTGACCTAAAATTTGTCAGGATATCAAAATCTTAGCTAATCTTTGTCAGCAGCTTACCAAATAAGCTGACTTTGAAATTGTGGCTGTGCACATCACATTTTTGGCTCTTTCCATTGTTTAGCATCAATTTGCATGATACACATGTTCTGCAATCATTTTATTGGTTACTCTGCCTATGCTTTATCACTGGGTGCAGGAATGATGTTTTTTGCCAAAACAATGTAAAAATACAGTGAAAATAATGCAATTAAGTTCAGATTTTTATTTAAATATTTCTGTCAAAATTATTTAAAAAAATATTGTAATTAGATTTTAAATGGCACTTGATCTAATGCTCTCAAATGTATTGGAGGGACTATATTGGTCATTTTTAAGCCTAAGAACCAGAGCAAGCCTCCTGTGGCAATTACTTTTATTCTTTTAATTTAGTTAAAATGTTTTTTAAGAGAATTATTCAAAAAGAAATTCTGAAATTAATTGGATTACCATGTTTTTATATTGTTTTGCAAAAGAATATCATTCTCTTCACTCAATGTATGCATGTCCTGAGCATATTTTATTGAAGATTCATATGATGCAGAGTTACTGAACTCATGTTTTATATATTAAACAATGTAATGTTAATATTTGAATGAGTTGGAGTCAAATAAAATGTTGTTTGAGCTCAATTTCTTGCACTTAAAAAAGTAAGGTTAAAATTGTATTTGAGCTTTTAACTACTCGGAACATAAAATATCAACAAATTAATAATAATATTGAAGTTGAATTTAAGACTTGAGTTGAAAAACAAAAAGATTGGATAAAAAATTGCCTTTTAGTCTGTTTTCCAGTAGAATGAATGAATGAATAAATTTGGTTTTAACCACTGGCAAGCCACAATGCTGGGCTAAGGAGTGGGGGTAAAGTAATGTATGCACTCTACTCCAGTAATGTAAAATGTTGTCTATCTTGCCAGAGGCGGTGTTCATGTGTAGTGTCTTTTGGTATTGGAACTTTCCTCACAGACTTTTAGGTGGCTTATAAATAGGCAGGGTCACAGTGCAGATTACTTTCAGTGAAAACATGGATGTTTGGTGGGTTCGGAGATGGGGGTTGTCTTGGGGCTTTGGATTCCTCTGTTCTTGCTGTATATATGCATGCATGGATTGTCTCGACCACCCATGGTGTGTGTGCCTTGCCACCCCTCCTCTATCCTTGTACTTTGATTCCCAGTCCTGTGTTCTATTTTCCTCCTTCTTTCATCCTCGTCCTCCCTACATGCTCTCTCTCCTCACTTCTTCCCTGCCCATGGGCTCTACTCCCTTTCTACATCCATCCTTGCCTGCCATCTTTCCTCCTCTTTGTCGTTCTCATCGTCAATTTCTTCTGGTGTCATTCTGTCTTCGCAGACTTTTCCTGTTTTGGTGAAGGCACCCATTCTAGCCAGGAACTTTGCCATGGCCTCTAGGCCCTTCTTTGTACTGAGTAGTATGCCCAGTTCCATCTGAGTGTCTATCTCTCATAGTAAATACCTGTGTTCTTTGTATTCAGAGCAGTCTTTGATCATGTGTTCCCGTGTTTGGAGTCTCTTGCTACAGGTGCATCTGGTCGTTTTGTCAGGGACAAATTTAGCATAGTACTTATCCAGAAAGGCATGTTTTGTTCAGCATTGTGTGAGCCTGCTAAACACCTTCCTCAGCATGTGAGCCACATGCTCCCTCGGTTTCCATCTGGGTTTCATCCTGTTTGTGACTGCAAACCCACCCGACAGGGGCGTCCTCTTCCAGTCTTCCTCCCACTTTTTAAAGACTTTCTTTTTCGTCCTTCTCTTAGCATTTGTGATTGTTGTTAGTCATGTGACCACATCTCTGCTCCGGCTTTGGCTTCCTTGTCTGCTCTTTTGTTCCTGGCAACGTTCTTGTGTCCCAGGAATCATTCTATGCTTACCATCCTTTCCCTATCTCCCTCTAGGAAGCTGTTGACCTCGCATGTGACCTTCACTATCTGGAGTTGGCCTGGTTTTGGTTTGGGTTTGTAGGCAGAGATTACTGCCGTGGTGTTGTCAGCATATATGTGTATGTGTTTTACCTGTTTGTGTTTGTCTGCAAATTCCGTTGCTAACTTCATTGCCTTGGCAATACCCATCCTCCCAGTCCTTCTCTTTCTGCAAATATCTCCTCACCAAGGTAGTATCCCACTATTCCCCATCTGGTTGTCCTAACGTTCCCCTCCCATTTGCACAGGGACCCATTGGAGTATACAATCACCTGTGACCTGTCTTTTATCAGGTCCTCGATCACTTCGTTGTGTTCTTTAGCTTCTTCCGCCTTCTTGCAACCCTTGGATGCGCCTGTGACTGTTAGTCTCAGATATTGGTCTTTCACAGTCTTATGCCAGGGAGGTGAGATGAACGGATCAATGTTCTCTCCCTCCATTGGCTTGTACATCTGCTTCACGATCTGTTTCAATTGAGTTGGCTTTTTGGTTTTACCTTTCTTTGTTCCCTTCCTAGGTGGGAGCGGTGGTGGGTTCATGGCCTGCTTGTCCTGGTGCCAGTCATCCGTGAGTCTCTCTATCATGGGGTTAGTATTTTTTAACCTATGCAGTCTGTTAGCGTATCCCCCGGTTATCAGGTCCATAGTTGGTTCCATCAGTGCCATGTCTACCTCTAGTGCTTTGATAGGCATAGTCCTGAATGCTCCTGCCATATGCCGGAGCGCTTCATTCTGTACCTTCTCGAGTTTAGCTCTATGTGCATCCTTACCCATCCACCAGATTGGGCTGGCATAGGTCATTATTAGCACTATGCATGCTCTGTACATTGTGCAAAGTTGGATCTGGCTGATCACGCATAGTGTGTTGGCTAGCATTCTGGTGCCCACCACAGCATTCCTTGCTTTTTGCATAACCTTCTGTACATGCTGGTTGAACGTTAGTTTTCTGTCTATGTGCAAACCAGATCCTGATGGTTTCTCCTGCTCTTATCATTGTCTCCATGCCATCTGGTTTGGAGAGCTTTATTGGGGGGCAGTAACTACGGTCTTGTCGCCGTGAGTAGTGCATCAGTTCCGTCTTCTCTGGCACTGTTGAGAGTCCAACTTTTACTAGCCATCTGTTGGCAAACATGAAGTCTCCTCTCAACTGTTTTATGTTGATGTCTAGCAAACTTGATGCAGTCATCAATGTGCCATTGTTGATGTACATGTGGAGAATTGTGTCTGATGGTCTGTTCCTTCATGGTACTGGTCATGACTGCCTTGCTTCCATCAGTTCCAGTAGTTTGCTTCCATATACTATTGACAATATCAGAGATACCGGCGACCCCTGTGGTATTCCATTTTTCACAGGTTTCATATTGCTCTGTACACCGTCGAGGCAGACTATGGCTTGTCTGTCTTTCAGGAAAGATGCTACCCATCCTACTATGGGTAGCGGAATGCCCTTTCTCCACAACTCCCAGAGTAGTCTAGTGTGGTTTACATTGTCGAAAAAGCCTGTAATGTCAAACATTAGTACTGATGTAACCTTGTCACAGTTTCTCGCTGCCTGTATGTCTGCAATGTAGGTGTTTTCCGGTAGATATTGGTAGAAAATGCTTAATGAATTCCTGAAAAATCACTGAAAAATCAGAAAAAATTTGAAGGTTACTGATATACTGATTTTTACTTTTTTTTTGAGAGTGATAAATGTTTAACAAAATCTGAAAAATTCAATTTAGCTTACAATAATACTTTGACAGGTTTGCACTGAGTTGGGAAAAACCGAGGCCTTAACTGAACAAAGTGAGGTTAAGATGGAGGCTTAATTACTTATACATACTTGGAGCCCTAACCAAACGAAGTGAGGTTAGGGTGGAGGCTTAGTTGGGGGGGGGGGTTTGGGGGTGAAGCCCCCAATGAGATGCTAGCTGCCTGCCAAAGACATGCAGCGCAGCTCGTATATGTTGATGCTGCATTACATAAGCAGCTTTTTTGTTACATACCTCATAGGTATTAAGAACCTGTTCAAGAATTTGCAAGAAAACTTGAGACTTGAGAGAACAAGTACACAAGAGCTGGCAACTGTGTTGATTGCCTGAAGATGTTTAATAAATACATGAGGCTTTTATAGTAAACTAAGTAAAGAAGAATCAGAATCAGGATGAAACAAATAGGGAAAAAGTTTGAGAAGTACAGAAATCCATGATGAAATTAGGAAAAAAAATAAGGAGAAATACATAACTAGAAGAACTGAAACATAGGAGAAATGCTGATGAGGATTTGTTATGAGTAAGTGTTCAGAAGTCAGGAAATCAATTGATTTGTGACAATAGGACTAGAATTGTCTACCAATCTGATTCTTTTGTGTGACCTAAGCTCTTGACATTGTTTCACTTTTTTGAACCTTTTGAGTTTAATTCTATTCTTACAAGAAACACCAAAGAAAATGCGACACTAGACTCAGAGTCTAGAACCAACGACAGCAGGAAAACATGAACTTGTACATGAGCAGCCACTCTCCGCTGCAGAGGACAACGCAGTAGAACTATGAGACAAAACCGGAGAAACCATCAAGAATCACAAAGTCAAGCTCTACGTGTACAGCAGAGATGATGGTCTCGTGACTGTGACACTCATCCCAAAACGCGTTACTGGATCCGCTGCCTTCTCTGCCAGCGTTTGCGCAAAACTCCGTCCAGCCGCTGCCTGGAGTTGGGGCCCTGCCGCTCCCTTCGCTGACTCCAAATCCCACCTCTGCTCTAAGAATGCCTCTCCACCACTTAGCTGCCCCTCACTATGCGCAATGGCAACGTCGGTACATGCCTCTGCTGTCAGGTCCTCCTCGTCCGCTTGCCCTTCAAGCCAGCATGTTTTTCCGCCAGCTCTGGGATAATCGGCCTCCGCCATGCTGGCGCTGCACAAACCCCCGCTGTACCTGAGGCTGTGGTCCCACCTCCTGGCCCGCTGCAGTCACCGCCGGCAAGCACTTTTCTCAATTGTGTACTGACTGGAAATCGACCATCGAACGTTCCCAGTTGATACTCGGGTTGTGCCGTCGCAGCCAATCCACTCCCAGGATTAGGTTGTCATCACCAATATCTGCGACCGACATCAAACACCAACGTCTCAGCATGCTCTCCCAGAACCATACGCAAGTGCACCTCTTCCAAAATCAGCCCGGATCGAATTTCAGAGTTATCAATTGTGCGAAGATGCATTGGCTTTTTCTTGCAAACCGTCGGGATGGCCTGCTCTGTCACAAATTGCGGATTGATGAAGCGACACCTCGCGCCGGAGTCGACCATTGTGCGCGTGTCAATAATGCAGGGGGAGGCTGCCGAGTTGTGAATCCGCAGTGTAACGGGCAGTTCCAGGGCCGAAAACGGGAACGGTGGCGACCTTGCATGGATCACTGCCCCACGACGCCAACGACGGCGTCATCGGCTCCCCTTCCTCCTTCCTCCGCAGTTGCCAGGAACTTGTCGTGTCAAAGCACTTCTGGTTTATTTATTACATTGTTACTGTAACGATCATTGTTCTCAATACTGTTGGTATTCCTTCCATGTTACGTGGATATCATTTGTTAGATATACACATGCTAGACGCGGGAAAATTCTCTTCAGTCTTTGATTTTTGAATGTGACGTATCGTCTCTGTCGGCATGGCAATTCATTCAGTAGCTCTCAAGGCTATTGTATGCCGACAATTTGCGCTACACCTCTGCAGTTTTGATCCTTGTAAATGGATCCTCTTCGGCACAATTAGTCACATCTTTCAAAAATACATCCTGCCAACTGTTTCGGTTTGGAAGTTTCAATTCCGCTTTCGTTATATAGCCCATACCTCTATGGCACGTACTACACCATTGCCAACTACCCTTCTACCAGGATCCATTAACTCGGAATAACGCCGACCCATAATGGACTTTGACACAAAGATCACTCCAACGCTTGGTGTATTCGAGCTTGGTACTCTGAGTTCTATCTTCTTGTTCGGTGTGGTGACAATGCAGATGACGACATACTACCAGTTCGATCTTCTTTGCTAGTTGCATTTTCTTTGATTGTTCATTGAAGAACAGACAATTCCAGAAGGATACTTGGCGTATGAAGGCATTTGTGAGTGTGGTTTTATTTCTAGGTAGGAACTCTGATGAATGTTCGATAGGTCGGTATTTTATGGTAAATAGTGGATGAATACATTTTAGACGACAGCTTTCAACATTCAATAGGACGATAGACCTCGCTAATACCCTCCTGTCGGCGCATTCCTTATATTGGGTCAGTACAAAGCTGTTGATTTATATCGTGATTCCCATCTTATAATCAACTATATCCCAGTTTTCTGTGATAAAATACGGACAACAACAGTACATTGATCAGTTTCCTGCGTCACTTGCTCCTGCATTCGTCTTGTCAGGAGTCAGTGGACCTGCAATCCAGGTCTGTGTTGTCCTTCGAGATCCTTCAACTTATTTATTCCCACAGGCGTTCTTCACAAACTGCATCCGCATTCTAACCCATCAACGAATTTCCTCGTGGTTCCTGTGGATATTGTGCTTCCTACGCTGCTTTAGTCTCATAGGTGTCGCAATTGCGGTGCACAGGTCAGGGTCTATCACCGATTTCAGAGACCAGTGGGTGTGGCTACTGTCAACATCCCTTGTGATTTCAACGATGCTCGATGTATTGATCACGGCTTCCATGGTTTATCATCTGTTTCATCAACGCAGCACTACACTTAATAGGTATGTAGAAGTAACTGCAATCCTGTTCTCTCACTGACAGTTCTACGACCATGTTAGGATGAAGAGAGTGCTTGATAGGCTCATTTTGTGGACAATACGTACGTGAACCATGTGACACATTGAAAAAAGTTCTCAAACACAAAATTGAAAGAGACAGGAATGCTGACAACGTAATTTGTTTTGATGCTTCCTTAAGCTTACAACTCCTGCTGATTCAGTGAATTTCAGCTTTGCAACCATAACAATGTTGATAACAGTGGGTCACATGTATTGTTTTTCTGGAAATGCTTTTTAATGATTTCGAAAAGTTTATCACCGCCAGCAATTTTGCCTGGCTTGCGGTGTTCTTTGTTGTGTCTCGTTGTGCGTTGAACTATTTCCAACTTTTGATGATGCCTGAATCAAATGTTCAACCATAGTGTTTCCCAATTCATTGTTGACCTTGTATGGGTCTATCAGAGCTTCGCAATTGCAATCATTCATCTAATCCATAGGCTCAATGATCGGACTATACTCCGTTCTCTTGGAGACATAGAAAATACTGTACAAGGCTTCTCTGACCTAAGCTTCTACATACAGTCAACGGTGTGCATCGTTTATTTTTCCATCCTTTTCTACGATCGTCAATGCACGATGTAAATTCCACAGAATGTCAGTTCTATTTACATAGGGGTAACAGAGGGGATTGAAACAAGTCAAAGCAAAGGTTGTAAGGATACATTCTGAGCACATGTACAAATGGGCATTCTGTTAGAACTCTATGACAATATAGTCTATGACATGCTAGTGTATATTGTAGGTTGACATGCAGATATTTCACCCCTCAGTTATGTGACTTAGGGTGTCATTCTGTATATTGTGTTTCTGTAACAGTGATGTGTTAGTTGTGATTGTTATAATTATTAGTTTGAACAAAAGAGGAACCATAAAAGGAATATTGTTCATTGTGGTATCGACTACCCTCCACCAAGGAGATATTGGTGGCACACGCAATTAAACGCAAAGGGAGGACCCTTACAGTTCACCCAGTGCACTTAGTGATGACGCCGCTAAGGATACATGTTCCAGATGACAGTGTGGAACGTGTGCTCGCCGTACATGAGCGTCATGAGAAGCAGGACCGAGACCCAAGGAAGACTGTAGAAATACTTCCCCCGGTACGCAGTAAAGGAAAACAGAAGGCAACATGCCTTCAGGAGGATGATATTCCTTGATTGTGTCAGCAATGGCAAGAGGAATTTGCTGATATGGTCAATGGGACCAAGGCGGAGCTCCCACCATGGTGGAAGGTAAACCATGAGATCAACCTCATAGACAAGGGCAAGCAGTACAAGTACCACTTGCTGCACTGCCCATGCACACTCCAGGAGCAACTATGCGATAAAACTAATCACTACTTGAATGCTCAATGGTGGTCACTATGCACCACTGCTCAGGCTGCATCGCTACTGTGCATCCTGAAGAAGGATGGCGCCCTTCGCACTGCTCTTGATGCACATCAGTGCAACAATAACACCATAAAGGATGTAACTCCTTTATCTGATCAAGAGGTGATCCAGGAAGACGTGGCTCAAGCAAAGTATTGCCCAAAGATCGATCTTACAGATGCTTATGAGCAGGTGCAAATTCACACTGAAGACATACCCAAGACCATGTTTGCCTTGATCATAGGCATGTTCACGAGCAACATCATGCAGATCAGAGACTGTAATGCCCCTGCAACCTTTCAGAGGTTAATGACCTCTATATTTCGAGACATGATAGGATGCTTTATGCACATCTATCTAGATGACATATTCATCTATTTGGATTCCATGGAGGAGCATGAGCAGCACCTCTGAGTCATATTCCAGCAACTCCGCAAGTACAAGTTGTACTTGAAATGGAAAAAGTGTGAGCTTTATGCTCAAAGTATAGACTGCCTAGGGCACGTCATCAATGAACAGGGTATACACCCTGATCAGGACAAGCTTGACCGTATTTGAGAGTGGCGCATGCCACAAAACTACAATGACATCCAATGGTTTGTTGGCCTTGTCAATTATATCTCGAGCTTCTTGCCTGATGTCATGGCATATACAGGGCCACTTATGGCCATGATGCAGAACAGATCCCCGTCATCAGGGCCATGTATGGCCAAGGAAGTAGCTGACAGACTTGCCACCCCACAGGGTTCATGTCAAAAAAGTTCACCACTGCACAGCAGAACTATGCCATGCACAAGCTGGAGACTCTAGCAATACTTGAGGCTCTTCTCAAGTGGGAAGATAAGTTGATGGGATACCCCATCCATATCATTACCAATCATAAGGTGCTTGAGTTCTTCAAAACTCAGGTGAACTTGTCACCACACCAGTGACAGTGGATTGACTATATGTCAAGGTACCAATTTGACATCACCTATGTTAAAGGTGAAGTCATCAAGGTGGCAGATTGCCTATCATGCTACTTCGAGAGTGATGAAGTAGAAGAGGCTCACGAGCCTCATGAGTATGTCCAGGCAGACTGCTGAATAGATCCAGACGGAGAGGATTTGCTTTTTCATAGGTATCATGAGCTCAAGGAACATATCCTTGAGATATGCACCATGCACGTAGATGAGAGGAGGTGAAGTGCTCACTTCAGGGAGCAGCAAGAAGAATGGGAGATAGCTGCCAAACTGCTCAAGGAGCATGAGGTCCAGGAACCCACGGTGCAGGAGGAGACTGATTGCCCTAGCCCACCTGTGACTCTGGCCAACATGCTGGAAGGCGAGTTGTCAGTGGCTCAACCCCCTAATATGGGGACAGATGACTTCCAAAAGGAAGTGGTGTAGAAATATTTAAGAGACTCCCTGTTTGTGGAAGTCACCAGTAACCTTGCAGACCATCCACGATTCAGGAAAGAGCTGGACAGGCTCATCATGACCAATAATCATCAGGGAGTAGCCATAACCTGCATTCCATGGGTGCAAGACCTCATAACATGCATACTTGACCAGGCACATGCTCTAGTGGGGCACTTTAGTGCCACACACACATTAGGGTACCTGCAAAGATGGTACTGGTGGCCAAGGATGGCCCAGGGATGTTGCTCAGTTCTGCGCATCTTGCACGACATGCCAGTAGGCAAAAGTGCCACCTGGACCTCCTACAGGAAAGCTACACCAGCTTCCCATACCAGTCAAGCTGTGGGACTTGATTGGGATGGACTTTGTAGGCCCATTTCCTGAGTTGAGAGGGTTTGACTACCTATGGGTGGTAATCTGCTGCATGACTAGCATGGTGCACTTGATCCCAGTGCGAACAACAATGACGGCTAAAGAGCTGTCGTGGATCTATCTATATGAGATTGTTAGGCTGCATGGGCTGCCTAGCACAATCATGAGTGACTGTGACTCAAAGTTCACATCGCAATGGTGGAGAGAGCTCCACAAGCTGCTAGAAGCCAAACTCCTAATGTCAACGTCATTCTATCTGCAGACAGATGGCCAGATAGAATGGGCTAACCACAGCATAGGACAGATCCTTCAGGCAGTAGTACACCTGGACCAACATGACTGGGTAGACTGGTGTCCACTTACAGAGTTCACTCTCAATGCAAGCATATCTGAAGCTACAAGATATGCATCCTTTGAACTCAATAGGGGGTACCTGCCCTCTATGTTGCACAAGATTTGTGTGGAGGCCACTGCTTATAAAGGAGTAGTCAAGTTTGCTAAGCAGGCCCTAGAGAACATTGCCTGTGCCCACGACACAATCATCGAATTGTGAGTTTTTCAGGCAAAGCATGCCAATCAGCGTTGGCAAGAAAACCTGCCAATATCAGTAGGAACATTGGTGTACTTATTAACATGCAACCTAAAGTTGCTCAGAGGTTGGGCAAGCAAACTGTGTCTGAAGTGGGTAGGGCTCTACTAAGTGCTCGAGGTTGAGCCATGCATCTCCAACTACATGTTGGAGTTGCTCCAGGCACTGCAGGAATGATGAATTGTTCCTGAGTTTCATGTGTTGCTGTTGCAATCATATAACGTGTCTGATGATGTGTTGTTCCCTAATAGAGTGACTCCAGGCTCTTACAACTTTGGGGCCAGGGATGACAACAAATAGTTCATTGAGAGTATCATCAAATACCAATAGACTGAGTATAAGACACTTGAGCTTGAGGTGCGGTGGTTCCTGGGGGACACAACATGGGAGCCACTGTCCCATTGCGCTGACTTAGCAGCGCTGGATCAGTATCTGGAATTAAAGGGCATTAAGTGCCCAAATTGGTTAAGTAAGTGCACCAGCGCTTAATTGTAATCGACAATGCTGATTGCAGCTTGGCAGGGTTTGTCAGCAGCTGTGGCTGAAATGGTAAAAGGAATTAGGATTTCATTTTTTCTCTTTTCCTCACTCATGGATGTACTGCCCATGAATCCTGAGCAGCAGCAGCAACAACAACAAAGCCTTTTTTTGCCATCGGTCGTACTGTCAGCTGATGGGAGAGGCAGATGGCTCCTCTACTGACCCAAAATGTGCCCCAGTGGGGACAATCGCAGCAGGCTGTGGGCTTCTCACAGCAGCAGCAACAATCTGTGGTGGGCTACCCACCGCAGCCAGTGATCAGTGGTTATCTGCCACAACAACTCATGCAGGGCAGTTTTTTGCCCCAAAACACACCCAGTGGCAGTTTTCTGCCTTGTCAGACTGTCGCAGGTGCTTCAGCACCCCAAACTACTGAGGACCAATTTCAACATGGGCCCTATCTGGAACAGTTAGGCCACCAGATGATGCTGGGCTAGAGTCAAGCCCCAGCAATGGCACTGGGAGCAATGGGACATGCATGCATCCTCCTATTTACACCGCCTCATTATCTAGCTATGGCTAGTATGGGAGGAGCAGTGTCATTCCTATGGATGGGAATGTGGGGTGCACTATATGGTGCCACATCTATGGAAGGCAATGTTGCTTCTGCCAAACAGGCAACTACTGTATTCGAGAATGCAGCATGGTTGCAGCCTGGTGCCTCAGCCCAGGCACTTCAGGAGAAGAGCCACTACATGGCTCTTATGCAGGTGAAAACAGCATCTGACAATGCAGAAACTTTCAGTACAGAAAGTGCTGATACTGAAGTACCAACAGAGGGCCTGGCTAGGCTCTCCCTTCTTCAGCAGCTGGATATGCTGCACCAACCCAAGCCCAGCTCAGAAGCTGAGTCATGTCCTCAATACGACAAAGGAAAAGCACAGGCCAACGAGCCCACACACCACCAGGACAAGGTTCTGGCTACTCTCCTCCAGCATATGGGGGACAATGGGTATGATGTACCTGCAAATGCATCATTTCTCCACAACATGGAGGCTGTTGTCCTCATTAATTGGATGATGGACCACATGGACCACCTGCATGCACAGCACAAAACAGATCTCCTTGCCCTTTTAGCCACTCACAAGCAGCAATCTACACTCCTGAGTCAGGACACCAACTCTAGCAAAAGGGCGCATTAGCAAGAAGTGGAGGATGTGCCCTCCTGCTCCAGTTTAGCAAGTGGTTCTGTTCATGGCTGAGAGGCTGGCTTATGGCAGGACATTCTGCCCTATGATGAGGTTTTGGTCCTAGCTGCCTCCTGGCTCATTCAGCACCTGACTAGTGGTGCGTCGGAGGTCATGTCCTCATGACCTCAATCCATGGTATTGACCATGCACTCTGGGGCAAGGCAGTCATCCCACAACCCCACAAGAATCACCAGAGTAAGCAACCCAAGGGCCACTTATATGTCAATGTAGTCTTTTTGGAGAGTGCACTGAGAGGCACCCCTCAGGCAAAAATACCCTTCCTTCCTGCAGTGTTAGTCAAGGAACCACCTGAGCAGTATCCTTGCACAGTGTGGGCAATGGACTCATGGTTGGAGGACGCAGCACCAATAAGTATGCTGTCACCACCCTCCAACAATGACTGGTATGAAGAATCTGAAGAGGCTCATATCAAATCTCCCATGCTGCACAAGATAGTGGTACAACACATAGTGCACAAATAGTGCAACAGTGATTGATGAGCCAAGATGAAATGTCAGGCACAAAACAGTGCCAAGAAGGAGGCAGCTTGCCTTGAGGAGGATTCTGGATGCATTCCCAAATGTGCTTGGCATGGTGATCTATCATAATCAGTCTGTCAAGTGCCAAAATTTCTTCTTTGGCATGGGGCTTGGCCCCCAATACTACTGGTTGCCTATAACCAACACTGTTTTTGTTGGGCAAGATGCCTGCACTGCCAGGGCCTTTGAGGCTAAGAAACCAGACAACATAGCATTTGCACCCTGTACTAGAGTGGATCTAGTTGCACCTTGGGGATTTTCCTGCAAACCCTGGGAGCTTTGTACGCTCTACTCACTGGTTAATAACTAGTTTATGCTGATTTATCAGCATCAGACAGGATACCTCCTGTTGAATGAGTTCAAGCAGGTGAGCCTCAATTGCCACCCCACAGCTCAGGACAAAACCATGTTCCAACTTCTGGATGAGGTGCAATACAAGAGTATTGCTCTCCCCTTTGTGAGCCCAGAGGAGATCAGACAGATCCTCTGAATAATCATTCCCTTGTGGTTGTATCGCTGCAAAGAAAATGGGAAGCTGGCCTTTGCTGGCATGGTCCCACCAGATCTAAAGCAACATTTTGCTTTAGACTTTCTGGGCTCTTATGCCCTTCTTTACGGCTGCTCTGAGATGGCCAATATGTGGACTGGTCTCACCATGGACTGGGCCATGCGCATCCATTGGCACAGCCTCTTTGGGTTCACACTGGTTCACACCATTTGTACAAGCCACCCATCCAAGGCCATGATGTATAAGCATCTAGCCTATGTATTTGCATGGCTAGGCCTCTACAATGAGGCCCTCAATAACTATAAGAAGGTGACAGGGCAGCCATTTCTGTCTGTTCAGCCAGAGGACTTGGACTTTGAGTCTTGTCCAGTTAACATATCAGAGGTCTTGCCCTCTACATTTACCACCACAAATGCCATATGTGTCCTTATCCACAACCAGATCCTCCACAGCTGGGTGGATCATGCGTATACTTATAAGGTCACATACCTGGCCCACATCTTCTTCTCTGATCACCAGCTTTGACTTGAAGCCACTAAGGTCAACAACAAGAGGCTTTAGCACCTCGATCATTACGGGACACCCCTGTCCATCCCAGACTGGGATGGATGGCATGAGGCTACTGTTGGAGATCGGCAGCAGCTATTGCTGCAACAACAGTCTAACTGTCAGATGTTCAACAATGCATTCTGAAAGGGAATGTATCTTTCTATTGGGCAGGATCCTCATGTCTGCAAATTGTGGATGCGTAATTACATGTCCGATGACATAGCTCTTCCTGAAGTGGAGGAGCCTCTGCCAGGTCCAACATATGACTCAAACATTACATGGACTTTGACGACACCCTGCCTGAAGCAGGGCCATCAGGCACAACTCATGAGCCCACCCTCGAGGACAAGCTCCTCAACTATGATATGGATGATGCTACGGCTAACCCATTCTGCACACCAGAAGACTCTCCAATTGCCCCTATTCCTGACCTTCTGACGGCCTGACCATTTTTGTTGCGAGATTGTAACATGGTCTGATTGGAGAGTGTGT
>QGOA01004891.1:0-16692 GCA_003313075.1 Termitomyces sp. MG16
TGGGCACATGATCAGGTTCAGTCTCAGAAAGCCGCCCTAAAGTTGAGGGGCTGCTTAAATATATGTCGCCTGCTCTTACCAACTTCTTCCATTTGTTCTCCCATCATCCAAGTAATTGCACGTGAGACCAGTACATAAGTTTAGCACATGTGACCCGGGATTTGCCGGGCACATGATCCCATAAGTTTTCTCAACCATACTAATGGATGCACGTGAGACCAATCCATGTGATCAGTACATGTGACTCGGGATTTGCCAGGCACATGATCTTGTAAGTTTTCCCATCACACTCATAGTTGCACGTGAAACTAACACATGTGATCAGTGCATGTGACCTGGGATTTGCCGGCCACATGATCTCGTAAGTTTTCCCATCACACTCATAGTTGCACATGAAAATAACACATGTGATCAGTGCATGTGACCCGGGATTTGCCGGCCACATGATCTTGTAAGTTTTCCTATCACGCTCATAGTTGCACGTGAAAATAACACATGTGATCAGTGCATGTGACCCGGGATTTGCCGGCCACATGATCTCGTAAGTTTTCTCCACCATACTAATAGATGCACGTGAGACCAATCCATGTGATCAGTACATGTGACTCGGGATTTGCCAGGCACATGATCTCGTAAGTTTTCCCATCGCACTCATAGTTGCACGTGAAACTAATACATGTGATCAGTGCATGTGACTTGGGATTTCCTGGGCACATGATCAGGTTCAGTCTCAGAAAGCCGCCCTAAAGTTGAGGGGCTGCTTAAATATACGTCACTTGCACTTTGTATGTTTTTCTGTTATGCCATATCTTAACACTAGTAATTAGTCATTGTATTGATAGTTAGATTGTTAGAATTGACTTTTGGATTGAACGATTTCTCGCGTTTCTCAACTTCGGTGATAAAATATATCTGGTATTGAAGGTAACAGTAAAGATGTGCGACCAAAGAAGAAAGTTAGGCGTGAGGTATGTTTTAGAGTATCGAGCTGGGGCTGACTGACTGATACACTACTTGGTAGATTCAATTTATCGATGTTGAGGCCCAGGTTGAAGAAGAAGACTCTGCGGAGAAAGAACTATATGATAATGGTAGATCGTACATTCATTCTATCTACCTAAGGCTGACTATGTATTCTAGACGACTTTATTGAAGACAGTGGACCTGTCGCACTAGATCAAAGTCTCTCTCACCACTTACTTGCCGTTGAACGGCACCGGGTGGATAATGACATCGAATGGAATGCTTTACTAGCTCGTGCTCGTGCCCGCTCTAGCAGTCAACGACTTCCATCGACCGAATCACCTCATCAATCTGTCAGTATAGCTTTTGAAGGACTGACAGGACTTTGGAGAGTTGCCATCAAAGTAAGCCTTTTCCAGTTCTCTTTGATTTATTTTATCTTCCTTCTTTTCAGCCAGGGTATGAGGAGACCGCCTTATTTATTCTCATGGAAAAGGTTATTCATAGCAAACATGACGCTTTCAATGTTAAATCAATTATCGGCTCTATTTCCCGACCAGGTTGTATCGTGATTGAGGCTCTCAGACTCGAAAACGTACAAGACCTTTGTAGAGGCGTTTCTGACATTTACTGGTGGCAGGTCTACCCAATTGACCCATCGGAATGGCCAAAATACCTTAGAGAACGGAAGCTCTTCACTCGTTCGAGTGGAACTTGGGTCCGATTGACGCAACGGCCGTTTGATGATGATGATGTATTCCTATACCCGCTGGGGCCTTGCCCTATGTCGGGTTCTACCAGTACTTGGCTTCCTACGTATATGCTCTGTCGTATATAATCACTACTATGCCTGCACCCTTTCAGGTGCCAATTGCGCGCCCGGATCCTGGGCTGGTGACCGTATTATGCCCTTTCGGGCTTCTGTACTGTAAGATTAGAAGTCGTGAGTATTGATTCGTCGCCCCCTCCTTTATCTCCCCTTCCCCTTCTTCCTCTTCCTCTTTCCTCCCGACTGGGCCTTCGCTGCGTCCCCCTCGATTGCCAGGTCTCCGTATGTCCTCTCGAATCGCCTCGTACTGTTGATGTATTTGAACAGGGCTTTTGTCGCTTCCGCATCGCTCAGGAGCTTGCTCAGGGCTCCCGCGTCCAGCTCTACTGTTCTGGCTAACTCGCGTCGCTGCTCCTCGTATGCGCTGCAGTGAAGCAGGTAGTGTTCGACGGTTTCTTCATCGTGTCGGCATGCGTTGCACAGCGGCGATTCGGCTCTCTTGAACCTGTGCAGGTATTGGTTTAACGGGCAGTGCCCTGTCCGTAGTTGCGTTAGGATGGATGCGTGTCTCCGCGGTAAGCTTGCCAGCGTTTGGAGGATCTTGCTCATCTTGGGTGCGTCTGGGTCTATTGCCTGGAGCCTCGCAAACCTGGGTGACTTGCGGATGTGGTCTTCTGCGTCTTTCCTCCACTGCTTCTTGTGCGTCGCCAACACCGCTGCTTTGGAGGCCTTAAGGGTTTTCCGGAGGAAAGGCAACCCCCTCGTTTCCGTCTCCTCGCCCGCCGCCGCCCGTTTTGCTTCTCTGTCTGCGCGCTCATTGCCTGGTATTCCCACATGCCCCGGTGTCCAGTACACCGTGATGTCTAAGCTCGAGTCGATTTCCTTGACCTTCTGGATCCCTTCCAATACTTTGTCCACCAGATACCTCGCCGTCCCACGCCCTGGCGCCCCCAACCCTTTCATTCCCGCCTGATTATCAGTCCCCACCGTCACCGTCTTCACTCGTCTCCTGCCTCTGTTCCCTCCCCTGATCTCCCTCCTCAGCAGCTCGAACCCCAACACCTGTCCCACGCATTCGCCCTCGTATACCGTGTGCTTCTCCTCGGCCCCTAAGTACTTCCTCATAACTCTCACTCTCTCCATTCCCCTATATAGCACCGCTGCTGCGCCGACCCCCCCACTGTGGCCCGACCCGTCCGTGTAGATCCGTATGTCCGCCTCGGTGTTTCTCTCCCTCTCCTGCGCTTCCTCCTTTGACTCGCCGCTGATGACGTCCACCGGGCACTTCCAGTCCGGTGGCTTCCGCACAATGTCTATTGTCTCCACTTGCTTCGGATGCTCACCCAAGGCCTTCATAATGTAATGTAGCGGTGCTCTGTGTCGCTTGACGTACCTGGCTGCTCTCTCGGCTGTCTTCTGGAGCGGGTGCGTTGCTGGCAGTGTAGCAATCCGAGCCGCTGCCGTCACGCAGATCCTCCGTATCCTTACGGTCATTGGTTCCAGCCCTGCGTGTGCTTCTAGCAAGTCGTTTGGTGTTGTCCTCAGAGCACCTGTGATCTGGAGGGCCCCCATCCTCTGCACCCGGCATAACTTGTCCGCTATACCCTTCGATCCCCTCGACGTCTCCCCCCCTCCTACCGCACTCGGCGCGCACCACACCTCTGCTGCGTAGACCATGTTCGGCACCACTACTGCTTCATATAGTCTCCTTGCCAGCGTTCCTTTCACTCCTCCGTTCGTCTTCGACAGGCGTCTCATCTGCATCGCTGCTGCTGTCCCTTTCCCATGTGCATATGCAGCGTGTTCCTTGAAGCGCAGCTCCTGGTCCAGTATCACCCCCAGGAACTTGTGGGACGCCTCCACCTTGATTGCTGTTCCCCCTATCGTGATTGTTGGCCTCCTCGCTGGCTTCGTCTTTCCCCCCTCTCCCCCCCTTTCCCTCTCCCTCCTCCTGGTGAACCCCACTCCTACAAACTTCTTTATCTCGTAAATCGAGTGGTGTTCGTCTGCCCATCTGCTTGCTCCCCTCTCCCTTTCCATCATGCTCTCCACCTTCCTTGCTGCCTCCTCTAGGTTTCTTCCCTCCGCTGCAATGTATGCGTCATCCGCAAATGACCCCGCGATCTCTCCTTCGTGCTCGTCTGCTCCTTCTATTTGGCCCGCGTTATAGAAGTTGTAGCACAACCCCGACGTGTTGCACCCCTGATCTAGTCCGCTGCCCACCGGAATCAGCTCCGACTTGTAGTCGTCGAATGCAATCACCGTTTTTCTCCCTTCCAGCTTCCTCTCAATCCATCCCACTACCTCCTCCGGCACTCCCCTCTTTCTCATATCCCTCGCCAGTACCCTCGGCACCGTGTTCGGGAACGCCCCTTTCACATCCATGAAGACCGCCACCACCTCTCGTCCCTTCCGCCACGCGTCCTTGATGAAGGACGTCAGTACGTGTATTGAGTCAGTTGTCGATCTTCCTGGCCTCCCACCATATTGGTGCTTCGGTAGTAAGTTCGCCTTTTCTGCGTGGTATGCAAGTTTAGTTTTGACACATGATGAGAGAACTTTAGCTACGGTGTCCAGCAAGGCGATCGGCCGATACGAGTTGGGGTTACTGTAATCGTCGCGGCCTGGCTTTCTTAGCACTACCGTTTTGAATATCTTCCATCGCTCTGGGTATACCTTGTGTTCAAAGGTTGCACGGAAGATCGGTCCGAGGTATGGGACTAGCGTGTACTTAGCTTTCTTCAATACAATGTTCGGTATGCCGCTCAGCCCTGGCGCCTTGTGTGGCTTGAGCTTATCAATCGCCGTGTATATCTCCCGATTTGTGATGCCCGACCATTCGAATGCCTGCTCCGTGCTTTCATCAGCCTCCCCCCCCTGCCGTTCTCCTGGGTCGCTGTAAAAGAAGGCTTTGTGGAACAGCCTCGCCTTCCCCTCGTTATCGTCCACCTCCCGTTGTCTACCTCCCACCTCCTCCTTCAGCGCTGGTGTTCTAGCCTTCCCTCCGTCCCCTGGTGCTGCAGTCACAAAGGCCTTTGCGTCCCAAATTGTCCTGGCATCGACCGTCTCTAGCCAATCCTCCCAATGTTTGCGCTTTGCGTCCTTGATTGCCTGTCCGTACGTGTTGCGCGCCCTCCGGTAGGCTTCATGCGCTGGGTGGCCCTCTATGTCCACAACCTCATACGATGCTCTGCCGCATGCTCTTGCCTTCTTCCTCAGCTCTGTCAACTGCTGCGTCCACCACCTCTTCATCCCCATAGACTCCCTCCTCATCGGCACCTTCTCCTCCACTGTCGCCTTCAGAGCTTCCATGACCTGGTCTAGCCTCACTTCCACCTCTCCCCTCCTCTCAATCCTTCCCCTCCCCACTCCCTCCAATTTTGATCCCAGCATCTGTTCAAACTCGTCCCAGTCTACCTTCCGGAAGTCTCTGCTCTTTTCAGACTTGAACCTCTCCACCGCTACCTCGCACGTTGTGACAATCGGGAAGTGATCAGCCTTCGGTAGTTGCTCGCAGTACAGCACCTCACATCTCGTGATTCTGTTCTGAAACGAGCCTGTAACAAAAACATTGTCTGGTCTCGTTAGACTTTTTGTGCTCTTCGCCCTCAGCGTAGGCACGTGGGGTCTCAGTGCCATACTCATCCTGTGCCGTGCCGTCATAGCTAGCAGCTCTTCTGCCGCATCCACGTTCCTCCTCGTGAATAGGTGCGAGTTCCGCGGGTTGTCCCACATTGGGTGATGCCTGTTGAAGTCTCCAACCCATATGTCTGCCGTGTTCCTACCTCCCACTTGCCCATTTCCCGCTCCTCGTAGGTAGAAGTCCAGAGCCCGTAAGCTTCTGGAATGCTCACAGTCATTGTAAATGTTGAATATACGCACCGTCCTTTCCCGCGTCTCGATGCTTATCCCCACCACGTCAGCACACTCGATGTCTAGCCTCTTCCACTTGTCGGTTGCGATCCTCTTGTTTACCAGCATGATCGCCCTCGTCCTGCTCGCGTCCCTCTCGTCATGTCGCTTTGGGTATACCGGTCGCCAGATCTGCGTGGCTCTCGATTTCTTGTTGAAATCGAAGTAAGGCTCCTGCAGGCATATAATATCAGTTGTCGCATCCATTGAGTTCAGTAACGCATGCTGCGCTATTAGGGATTTGTCCACATTCTGCTGCCATATGGTTAGTCTTTCACCTCCACCTCCCTCTAAACGTCCGCCTTCGCTATTCCCCCTTCCATCATTTCCTTCTACGGCGTCACTCATTGTGTCGATCTCGGTGATAACTGCCGTGCCTGCGCTGCTAGGGTTTCTAACGATGCCATGAAGTCGCTGTATTGTTTGTCGTTCCAGTTTCCTTCCTGTTGTGTTGGTTCCTCCTCCGTCGTTCCTGCCACCTGGCTGCATGGTTCGCTGCTCCACCTGTATTCGTCCAGGGTCGTCTGCGTCCCGCCCGTTGGCCTGTCTCGTTTCTCACCCCCTCCTTCGGTGTTGACATCCTCCGTCTGCCCAGTTCCCAGTGGCCAGCCTCCTCCCTGCCCCGTCCGGCCCCCAGCGAGTCTGCCTTGTCCACTGCCCTGTACTGCTGCTGCCATGGTGTTCTTGCCTCCTGTAGTCAGTAGGTCGTCATCTTTCCTCACCCATGTCCACTGCTGATCCGTGGGGTAGAACCTATATTTCATCTCCGGCGCTCTCTCTGTCAGTCTGTTCTTAGCCTCTATGAATGCTGGACAAGTCCTCGCTACTGCCGGATGGTCGTGCCTGAGGCCTCTCGCTTTGCAATTGATGCAACAGAAGGCTCTCGGATCGTTCTCCTTGCACTCTCTCGTTCTGTGTGCTTTGGCGCACATGCCGCAGGTGTCATTCTCCTGCTTGCATTCGTTAGCAATGTGACCCTTGCCAAACCTTTGGCACTTCAGACAGCGCTTGGGCTCGTAGTCCAGCTTCCTCGCATTCACCCTTTTGCCTTCAATGATCAGTCCTTGTCTTATGATCGCGTTTGCGCCCCTGTCTGTGGCGCACGACAGTATCAGGTGTGCTACCTTCTGGTTTTCGTGCCTCATCCGCGGTGCCCTTGCCCACTTCGCCGTTACCAGTTCCCCTGGGTGCAGCCCGTTCCTGCCTTCAATCATCTCTAGGCCCTCCGTCGGGTCGTCGCCTAGGCCCACTGGTACGAATTCCACAAATATGTTGTAGACTCTGTCGGCTACCTTGGCTCCCACTCCAAACTTGTCGAGGAAGCTCGTCCTCACGTCTGGCATGGCCAGCCATTCCGCCGCATCTGTGGAGTTCAGTTCGTACATCACGCCCCCGTTCTTCAGCTTCCTCGCCGATATGAACTTTACCTCTGGGCTGTCGAGGCCCTGAATGCCCATCAACTCTTTCGCCATCCTCGCCTTCTCCACCAGTTCTCTCTCTGTCAACCCCTTCCACCCTTCTCCTCCTTCCCCGTTGTCGATAATCATCTGCCTCGACCTGTTCTTCGCCCTTTTCACGATGTCCTCCCGCTCGGCTCTGCGGGCTGCCTGTGCGTAGTCCATCTTCGCGGTCGGTGGCTCCTCCGCTCCCCTTACGGTCCCTTGGATACCCGCTTGCCTGGGCTTCGCCTCTACTACCTGCCCTTCCTCTACACTCTCCACCAGTTCCCTAGTCTGATCCGCCATCCCTTTCACCGTCTTCACTGTTGCTTCAGCCATATTTTCCAACACCTCCCTGTACTCCTCCATCGCCCGTCCCACTGTCTCCAGTACCATCCTCTCTGCTTCTCCGGCTCTCACCTCCTCCATTCCTATCGCGATCGCCCTCAGCCCTTCCTTTACCTCTTGCGTTACGTCTTTCCGAGCCGTCAGCAAGAGCAGTGCAGCCTTGAGTACGTCGGCGTCCACGGGGTCCTCGGCCTCGGACAAGGCTCCCGCGTCTAGGAGCCACTCCCTGGCGTCCTCCGCTGTTTGGACTTTCGGTACGTATTCCTTGTTTCCGCTGGCTCTCGTGGTCACACCTGGTGCTGTGTTTGCCTGTTTGCGCCCTGTCTGACCGCCGTTCTTCGCTGCGATGCCTCCGCTATTGGTTGACATCCCGAGTTCGATTTTGTATGGTAGGTATGAGATGTAAGCAGGTGCTCTAGCAATGATATTTTACTTCTAATCTATCGCCCTCGTCTGTCCTGTGGTCTGTCGAGCCTATAAGACCCGAGTTCCCACGGTGGTCAGATGGTGGTTTAAGATCAAAAGCGGTCCGCAACGGCCGTTTAACGGGGACTTGGCCTACGTTGCAGACTATAATGACTTTGGAGCGGAAGTATATGTTGTACCCCGTCTGAAGCACCTCACCAAGCAGAAACGCATCAATGCTGAGTCGTCTAATTTGAAATCTTATCGACTACGCTGCCCTGACGCAGCTTTACTTGATGTAGCAGAGATCAAAGCAGTCTGGAGAGATGGATCCGTTCACCTGCTACCTTCAGGAGAGTGGGAATTCCACGGGCAGACATATCTAGATGGCTATCTACGCTTATTGACTGACAAATTCCAGTCTGAAGAAGCTATCCCGACTTCAGCTGAGATTGCGCGTTTCCAGAACTTGCGGATAATACCTGTAGAATGTTTCGAACGCACCTTGCAAAGAATGGGTACTCAGCTTATTGGCACTGGAGACAATGTCAAGGTCACAGATGGAGATACTCGAGGAGTTATCGGTGCTGTATACAGTGTTACAGGAGGAATAGCAACAGTAGATGTTCACGACCAAAATTTACACTTACTTGTGCCGGTCGAACATCTGCAGAAGAGAATATCTGTTGGAGATGAGGTGGTCGTAGCATTTGGACAACAAGAGGGTTTCACGGGTTGGGTGACTTCAATTGATGGAGACATGCTTTCGATATATAACCATGATGTTGCATTGCAGGTGTGGAATCTGTTTTTCTTATTTGAACAGTAGGCTGATGGATTTCTTTTTAGATTGAAACACGTATGGACTGTGTTAATTTCTATCACAGTCCAGTTACTCTCGATGCTCATAGTGCTGGACCAAGTTTAGACATTGGGATTGAGGATAATCTATTAATTGAGTGAGTTATAGTTATTTAATATTCAAGATCAATGGCTAACTCTTTTTAACTTAGAAAAAATTGCAATCGCCATCTTGTGGGACGTCACGTCCATGTCATTGGTAATCATCGCTTTAAAAATTATGAGGGAATCATCAAATCGACACTGGTGGGTAACAATGTTCTAGTGGAACTTAATGCCACTCTTCGTCAAGAACCCCTTCATCTCTCGAATCTGGCCCACCAGTAAGTTAGAAATACTTATTGTATTCAAAGTTATTGAGTCCTACAATCCTCTTCAGTCATGACCGAAACATGAAACCATTGATCCCCGAAAATGCAGGGGTTGGTTTGGAATACATCGAGCCACCACCTCCCAATATTGCTTCACCGGCTGGGCTCGATATTCCTCTGTCCTCTGTCTCTTTGACAGCTTCAACTCCTCTTTCTCGTGATTCAAGCGTTTATCTTAGTCCAGCATGGAATCCAACTTCACGAACTCCAAATCCATCTTTTGCATTTCGTACGTTTTCTCGAATTTTAACACTTTCATGCGTCTTACAATCTATTAGCATATTGTGCTTGGATGGACAATAAAAATTTCATTGGAAAAAGAGTTAAAGTGCAATTATTGCACACGAAACCTGTGGTCAACGATTCAGGTTGGAACCATGGTGACTATGAGGGTAGAAGGGGGTTATGGGTCGGAACTGAAGGCTCTTTTGCATTGGTTCAAGTCGATCAGAATAAGCTCCGTGTGCCTCCGAAGTATGTCACTCCACTGCAACCCTCTGTCAAGGGTGAAAAAGTTATGATTTTGGATGGTACACTCATGGGTGTATCAGGCAAAATCTTCGCTCTTGATCCAGCTCAGGCAGCCGACTGTGTGATTTCACCAAATGGAGGAGGTCCACCCATAACAACGAGTCGAAATATGGTTGCAGTAATTGCTTGAAAATTGTATTAACAGTATATCATTACAATACATACCGCACATTATCTCATACCTATCTGGTCTGCACTCTATCGATCATCGTCTACAGTTAGAACAGTAGGTTAATATCGGCTAAAGGATTACATCAACTCCATTTATCCTGATACAAAAATTGCTGATCTTTCTAGTTTTGAAAACAAGGTTTGGTGGCTGCACTAGGGTTCGAACACCAACTAGAGCGTATCAACAAATTGCCCACAAGTTATTCGACTTTTTTCAATGGGTCTTTGCAGAGATTGTGGCACGATTTTTCCCAATCTGGGTGCAGAGATATGTAAGAAGTGTCAAGAACTTGCGACTGTGACATCCGATGAGGAACGCAAAGCGGTAGAGGTAAGTTTAATGATTGTCTTGCATGATATCCTTATAGTTAAGCTTAAATCATAATCAAGGCCAAGCCACAGTGTCAAGGATGTTCCATTGTCTACCGGTTTCTCAAAACACTGAGATGTGGTGCTTGTATGAATACAAAAAGAATGCCAGATATTGAAAGTATGTGCTTCAACTCTTCGAGCAATCTCCGGAGACCTGAAATTTGGTTATTTAGGTGATGCTGTGCTTACCAAAAGCCTTCTTGAGCATTCTGTCGAACATCAAGAATCAGCGTCAGAGTATCGAATCAATCAACCTTCAAGGCGGCCAATGAATTCTGTCCTTCAAGTGGCTCACAGGGCCAAAGAAGCGCTTGCCACTATTAAAGCACAAGTAAAAGGCAATACCTTTACTGTTCAAATGACACTGTCCATCTTCTCTCAGAATGGAACTGCGGCGAGAAAGATGTTGATATTTTTTTGTTTGAATCTCTTCAGATACTCATCTCCTTACACCAGGTCCAAATTTTCCCTCTACTCAAGAAATATAATGGGTCGGAATCGACTGCTAACATGTTTGAATATGCAAAAATTGAACTTAAGGCGGCATTTCTTAGATCACCACCTTCTCATCAATTTCGATCAAGCCAGCTTGATTTTGAGCAGTATGTTTTTTATTGATGTTGTCATTTCATCACTCAATAATCCACCCAGACCAACGTTTGGAGTTGGAGCGAACAAGGTTCATCAACTTGAATACAAGACCAGGAGTGATGCAAAGACTGTTGAGGTTTTCTTCAACTCTTTGAAAAGTGCAGGGCATCTGGGCGATGCAGATGTTAAATCGAAGACGATCCCTCTTCGAGTATTTGTTTACCATATTGTTCCTGTGAGTCAATAATCTATTATTTATCATAATTATTCACTAGATAGTGCTCTTCAGGACACCGATGATGAAGATGACATAGTTCTGGAGTCATATAAGTCCACATGCCCATTAGTGGCACCTTCAACTGTGCGCAAGCAAGGACTCGGTGTGAAGCGGAAGGCTTCAAAAAGTGAGTTGCAGATTTGACTCGACCTTTTTTATTTGACACATCTTGTTACTGTTGAGGTCTTTTGTCATCAGTACCACGATATATTAGCACATTTCGACCACAAAAAATTGCAATGGCTGATGAATTGGTTGATGTAGAAGTACAGTTTGACCGTTATCGGTTCACAGCTACTACTTTTACTGCGGATACAGAAGAAAATATCAATGAACATATTGGTATCAAGGAAAAGACCATCAAAATTGCTCATGACTGGCAGTCTCATATCCTAGGAGGCCAATCAAAGGGCGGGTACCTTGCTAAAGGTTTGATGAAGTTTGTATTTTTGGTAAGTCGGTTTCTGTGGTACTCTTTATTCTACCAAGTCTTATATTATGTTCTAGGGCCGTTTTGACAACAAGCAGTATGCAATTTTCCAGTGCAAGCCCATTGCCATGACACAGTCTCAAAACTTCATCGACTTGACTGCTGAATTACGCCTCATGACGCTGGGACAGTACTTTGCAGATTCCTTCAAACGCAGAGCAGATGCACATGGAGTCAACATCCAGAGTAAGTGACTTTGTCTATCAAACTTTATTTAACTGTCTTGATACTTATCAGGCCTTCGATGGAATATTTCTGGTTCATTTCTCGGTTCAGTAACAACTGAACTCCCACCTCCACCTCAAAATGATGAGAAGGATACTAGAAGTCTTGTCTTCAAAGAGTTTTTGGCTGCGCTCTTACTCTCCACCAAGGGTCTCTATACAGAAAGGAAATTCAGTGGCTGTGACAAAGCAGGTGATAACAGTGATCCTGTTGGCCGTGTTGTTGATGCATATGCCCACCACGTCCTTGTAGACAGCGGTGGCACTCTTTTGATGACTGATCTTCAGAGTATGTGATGCTCACTTTCATATCTTCCTTATTCTCGAGGCTTACACTTAAAAATATCAGGAGTTGTTGGCCCCGACAATGAAATTATTCTATATGATCCTCAAGCACATTCGTAAGTTCTATTCCATCCTTGCTTCTTATTTAACAACTGTATTTTAGGTCTCAGCAGAATACTGGGTTCTGGGACAAAGGTTTTGTAGCGATGAAGAAATGGCTTGAAGAACATAAGTGCAAGGCTCTCTGCCGCAAGCTTGAGTTGGACAACTGTGCTGTTGAGATCAAAGATGACACTAGGAGCAGCACAGACAACATTCGCGGCCCACTGCGCCATGGCTTTCCTTCTCCTTCTCCAAAGATGGAAAGTCTTTAGCTAGTACTTAGTCAGATATTCTTGTTCATTATATACATGTCGTGTATTATAGTTTTCTTGTTGCCTTTCGATTCACTCTCCCTCCTTTCTCTTGATATTTACATCATACATGACATACATTTGTTATTTGTATTACATAGGAGCCCTCTCGTTCACTTTGGATGAGCCAATTTATTTTTCCGGGCTGCAGCATGATGCTGTGGCTGTTTGTGCTAATCCTTATCTTTTCTTTATCGTGCCTCTTTTCAAATGAAAGATTACACACGCCTCACAGATCATTCCATGAACAACCGAGTCGGAAACTGAGCGAGAAGGGCAAAGCATTCTGCAATACAGGTTACACACGCCTCACAGATCATTCCATGAACAACCGAGTCAGATATTAATGTTTATAGGGCAAAACATTATGCAATACAGGTGCGGAACACTCTACTTATAGACAAACCTTTGTCTTGTTGCTGATAAATTCATTTTAGTCATTGTTCACGTCAGTCTAGGCTACAGATCCCCAAAAAATCTGCCAGTTTGACATTGCCTGGAGGTGCGGAAAAGTCTACTTATAGCAAGCCTTTTGTTGACAATTTTGCATCTTGTGTTTTAGAAGCGTTCTTCAAACTTGTCAAGGATGCCTCATTGAGTAAGTTGAGACCTGTCCAGATCTTGGATTATGTCAACTAAACAGTATAAAAAGTTACAGCGGAGCTGTCTGTAAACTAGCACTTCTCACTACTTTTCACAGACGCTCTCTCACTCTCCTGTAACGCTTACAATGGCCTCTATGTCTAGCTCAAATAATCCAGCTGGTAAGAACCAGCACAAGAATTGCCGTGAGCCTTATGCTTCTTGTTTTTGTGTAACATTAATCTATCTGATGTTTTTGTAGCCCCTAAAGATGATCCAACAGTCTGTGCTCTCATCAGAGGTTACTACAATCGCAACATCACCAATCGCAAGACAATTTCCAAGCTTCTTTGGACTGACCACAAGATTCAATTATTGTATGTACCACTTTCATTATACTTCAACTCCCCAGTTAACTATTTTCTTGCTTTAGTGAAGCTTCTGTGGCTCGTCGTGCCCAGGAAATGGGGCTGAAAGCTAGTGGTGCAATGACAGCATCTTTGGCAAATGAGGAAATCCGTCAGCTTGTTGCAACTCAGATGGCTCAGGATCCATCGGGCTGCCAAGGTGTTAAAAGAACTAGAGAACTTATCGGACTCAATGCCTGCACACGCTTGACAAGGTATGTATTTATACTTGAATGATGTCAGTAGTTAACACTCCATAGGGCTGCCGTTGATAGGGAGATGCGTATTCTTGATCCAGATGGGTTTTCTCGGCGTGAGCCCACCTCAAAAAAAATTCATCGAGGAATTTTGACTAGCATTGGCCCTAACCACGAATGGAGTGCTGATGGGCATGACAAACTTGTCAGTATTGGATTTGCAATATGGGGCGTACAAGATAAATGGTCGGGGAAGTGGTTAGGCCTTTGGGTTATTTCAAATAATCGTTTAAAGGCAGCTATTGCCTATCTTTACCTTTCTGTTGTTGCTGAACTTGGAGGTAGATATTTTGTCTCTTTATTTATATTGCATATATACTGAACAATATCCAGGTATGCCGCTTCAATCTTCTACTGATCGTGGATCAGAGACAACTCTTTTATATGGCTTTGCAAACGCTCTTCGGTCAGATATATGGCTACTGTGATGTAACTTGCTGACTTTCAATGTTGCCATAGTGCTCACTTCTCTCCTGAAAAGCGAGATAAATAAATAAGGTTACTCTGCAAAAAAGCTTGAACGTGAGGTGCATATAGTGAGAAAGTGAATACGTGCTCACCTGTGCTGCATGACACGAACGGGAAGAGAGGGAGCAGCACAGCACAGGAAGTGAAACTCTCCACCCTACTGTCCCCAAGTCGGCTTTCTGATGCTGAAACTTGATTATGTGCCCAGCAAATTCCGAGTCACATGTGCTAATTACATGTCTTGGTTTCACATGCAACTATGAGTATGATGGGAAAACTTACGATATCATGTGGCCGGCAAATTCTGAGTCACATGAACTGATGACATGGATTGGTCTCACGTGCATATATTAATAAGTATGGTGGGGAAACTTACGAGATCATGTGCCCGACAAATCCCGGGGCACATGTACTAAACATATGACCTGATCTCACGTGCAATTACTTGGATGGTGGGAGAACAAATGAAAGAACACGGTAAGCAAGCGACATATATTTAAGCAGCCCCTCAACTTCAGGGCGGCTTTCTGACACTAAACCTGATCATGTGCCCAGGAGATCCCGAATCACATGCGCTGGTCACATGCGTTAGTTTCACGTGCAACTGTGCATATGATAGTTGCTTACAAGATCATGTGCCCGGCAAATCCCGAGTCACATGCACTGATCACATGCGTTAGTTTCATGTGCAACTATGAGTGTGATGGGAAAACTTACGAGATCATGTGCCCGGCAAATCCCGGGTCACATGCACTGATCACATGGATTGGTCTCACGTGCATCCATTAGTATGGTTGAGAAAACTTATGGGATCATGTGCCCAGCAAATCCCAGGTCACATGTGCTAAACTTATGTTCTGGTCTCACGTGCAATTACTTGGATGATGGGAGAACAAACGGAAGAAGTTGGTAAGAGCAGGCAACATATATTTAAGCAGCCCCTCAACTTTAGGGCGGCTTTCTGAGACTGAACCTGATCATGTGCCCAGAAAATCCTGAGTCACAGGCGCTGGTCACATGCATCAATCTCACGTGCTCTCCGAGCGAATTCAGGTCAAAATAATAAGTTACTGGTGGGTTATAATGCTCATTTCTAATGTAACGGGGTGCCAGACATCACGCCCCGAAATTACTGATCCGCTAGGGTAGTCGACCGACCCTGAATTTTTTTGGTCCTCAAGCCTTTGCAGTTCTTATCGTCGTGCGTAGTTGACGTAACACTTCTGAGTGTGTTCTTTAGCTTCTCGTCTTTTTTAAACATATGCTTCGATCATTGTTGTGAACCCTCGTATCGAAGCATCGTTCTTTCTTCCTTATCTACTCCGAGGGTCCGTCATATCTACCTCGGCTTGTGAGGCCAACTTTTTACCGGTGCATATCGATCCGGAGGACCCTGCCCTGCATAAATTGGACAAGTTCGCTCGATTACGATATGTACATCCACTCTTAATTTTTTTTATCTCTTCCTTCTATAGCTGCATGAGGTATCCTTTCGTACCCACGACGACATCGACACATCTAATTCGCAGTTTTACAATCTCCCTTAGGGCCTTCAATCTATATACACCCATTTGCACACCTAATACCATTCGCGCCTCAGAGCTAGGCTGAGAGTTGTCAATAACATCTGGCAGCCCTATCATCCAAATTTATCGACCCATCACCTTCCTTCATGCTTCACTTTCTCCATCTTACCCACGGCGTGCGTACCATACTCATGGCCATGTACAATTATGTACCCTATGTTTCCCAGCCTTTTGTTTTAAAGTTGTTCGGTGTAGGACTTTCGCACACCTTGTGAGAATCCTCCCTCTGTTGCCCGTCGAAGGCGCTGCGTTTATGGTCTTTTTATCATCCAATAACAGCATCAACAGACTTTCGTCTTCTTTATTCTCACTCCAAGGCTTCACCTAGTGAGTGGATAACGGCAATCACCTTTCCTTCCCATCATTTGCTATTTGATTTTCTCCACCTTCTTAATCCAAGTAAGTCCTTCAGGGTCAAGTTAGGAGAGCACTGCGCCCTGAGATCATATGTGCTTCTCCAGTCCACCAAAGTGAGGTGATATGCCAAGGATAACAACACATCATCCATGACACGGTGGTATGTCGGTAATTAACATGACCCACAATATTGTAGGTAACGGCTCAGAGAAGTCAGATGGCACCGTGAGTGCTCATCCTCCCATGAGTATTCCTCTCCCTTGCAGCCATGTTTGACTTACGACTGGTTTGAGAATTCACGAGTGCAAAACTGATTTAAATAATAGACGAGTAATACACGAGAAGGTGGCGGTTATCTGTCAACCATCTCTAGTCATGCGTACGTCACGCACGATTCAAAATTCATGTTATATCCGGTTCCACCTTCCTGTATTGTGCTATTTCAGGAGTCTTTGTGAACAAGAATGGATCACTAAGCACCCAGATGGACTTGAAGATGAATTTGCGACTTATCGGAGCTCACTTGTTGCATCAGGAGAGAGCAAGGTAGGCCTTTCGTTCAATTGCGATATTTTCATACTGACATGAAAATATACATGTCAGGTTTATAATA